>JAVQJX010117860.1:0-10743 GCA_036025115.1 Ambassis agassizii | reverse complement strand
GACTGGATGGATCCCTAAGATAGTGTTTCATGGAAGTTCCAATGTACAGTATTGGCAGTGTTGATTTTTAAAGCATGCAACATTATGTAAACTCATACTAACTCACTGTGCATGCCATCATAGAAGGCCCATGAATAGTGGATTAGTGTGCAATACAGAGCATTTTGAAATTTGAATAAAGTTTGAATGGTATACAGTGGCTAATATATATAAATACACAAAGGAGATTCATGGATCATGTTCCATTATACATCTTAGCTAATAAAGGGCACATACTGTATCATCACTATGGGCTTCAGCAGATTAGCAAGGAGCAATGCAAAATTTGACTGGACTCAGGCAAAGTTGCTGTTTGTGGAAGTAAATTATATTCAACAAAGAGAGCATGTGTGATGGCTGGTTTTCTAATATATAGTGAAATAGTGTGGGTTAACCTTGCTGTAACAAGCTATACTAAAGTGACACAGTTCCTTTATTGATAGTAGCTATAAATTATCTCTAAACTTCAAAATATCTTTTTGATATATCTGAATTTTCTCAAATTTCCTTTATAGACACATAAACCTCTGGAAGGTGCTTTATACAGTACATTCAGGGAGAGGGTCTGTTTTAGTGAAATTGCAAGGCACCCACTTGTCAAAGTGTATATGGTGGCCCATAAATAATTACTTCTAAAGCCTCTCTTATTTTTAGTATCAATAAAGAAATCATGGGGCTGCAATTAATGGATATGATGAAATTCTTAATTGCAAATTTAAGAAATCCACAAATGAAAATGAAAAGAGCAAACATTGCTTGATCATAGTTAAGTTTCTCAGAGAAAAGACCTATGGGGTCAGATGGTCATCCTCTCATCCTCAGTGTATAAGTCAGCATTAAAATCTCACATTGCTTACTGTGATGCATTAGTTTCTGTAGTTTTCATGTGCTACACATTAAAAGTTAATGCAGGTTGTAAGCATATCAGACTACTATATTCCTTTCCGTTCTCTGCATCCTCTCAGGTAATTAAACAGGTAATAACTGATTCTTAACATTAAAAAGAAACATGGGGCTATAGCTGAACAGGGCGGGGCAGTGCGCATGCGCGGTATCTCTTTGTGGCCCTTCTCTTCTTGGAGCTTGTCTGGTCTTCAGGGACCTGTTCTAGCAGTAAATCCAAGGATATAACTCCTCATTTGAAGTTCCTGTTAGGCTGCACTGTGCCGACGTAACTTGCTATCAGCAGAGATTTCAGACAACTGTTTTAATCAGGGCGTCGACTGGCCAACAAGCAGAGCATCCATTCATCCTTTCACTGGCTGCTGAGCTTTTCTAGTCTAGCTAGCTAGCGTTAGCCGAGAGGCAGCAGGCGGCAGCTGTGTCAGAGGCATCCTCAAAATGTCCGGTTACCAAGGAAAGAAGAACATCCCGCGAATCACGGTGAGTATATTTTAATAATAGCACATTTATCATTAGATGGTTTTGTTGTATAACGTGCGAGGAGCGTCAGGATTAGATCAAAGCTAACCAGCGCTTAGCTGCTGCCGTATCCTTTCATGTACACTGACGCTGTCATTAACAACACACACACACACACACACACACACACACCTGTTGTCAAGGTAGTGCGTCACAGAGTGTGGCGTCATCCGAATGGGGGTGAGTCCCCTGTGTTTTTAGACAGACTAAACACAGATGAGTCACACTGAGGGCAAACATGCATGTACACACAAACGTGCTGCATTATGGCAGAACAAGGTTCTTACGTAAAATACTCCACACAGACTGCACGGCTGTTCTCTAAACACTGACACAGCTCTAATAAAAACCATGACTGAGGTGATGCCTGGACCAGACGGCTTTGGCAGTCCTTGATGATACACCAAGTCCTTGAATGTAACCCTGCAGTGTGAATCAGTATTCTCTCCAGAGAGACAGACAGGAATAGGTCATTGATCACCTCATCAATTGCAAGTAATCCGTGAATGAAGCTTGTGTGTGTGTGTGTGTGTGTGTGTGTATGTGCTGTGCAGCTGCTGTGTGTAAGGTGTCTCTGTTTATGACTCCCAGCCTTGTATCTCAGTGTTGAAGGGGCGGGATCACCGCAATAA
Source organism: Ambassis agassizii (assembly GCA_036025115.1). NCBI lineage: Eukaryota > Metazoa > Chordata > Actinopteri > Ambassidae > Ambassis > Ambassis agassizii. The sequence goes on along the minus strand of JAVQJX010117860.1, from coordinate 8,650 downwards.
ATCACTGCTTCCTAACGACAGACAGACAAACAGCACTCCCAAAGGGCGCCGTGTTCAAACCCCAGTGATGATATGTGCTCAGAGACAAAGCCATTGATTACGTGACGAGGATTTGAAAGTGAAAGACACGACTTCCAACATGAATTCACATCATTTTTTGTGAAATAGAGCCACTTAGAGCCAATATACCAATACATGTATTCTATTTATTTATACCAGTGCTTTAATCCGTTTTTGTGTAATATTGAATTAAAATATTCACAACACATTTACATACAGTATTATGCTTACATATACTTTTATAGACTGTGCTGAGTAAATGTAATCAGCGTGTGCTGGTTAGAAAGCTGCAGCTGGAGAACACAGCGGGGTTCAGTCCTCAAGGAAAATGTCATCTATCATGAAGGAGAGCTGCTCTGCATCCGATCCCCCCCCCCGTCTCCCCCCCCCGGTTGCCATGGTTTCTGCAGCAGCTGCTGCTCACCTGCAGGGTTCCTAATTATGGGATCATTTCACAATTACAGCAAATACACATTACAGTTCCCAGCAGCACACACACACCATACATGTGTGTGTTACTGGAAGTCACGAATATGATGGACACACATATTTTAAAGCTACAGTTTGCACACTTTATCTCCCTCTTCTGGTGAGGAGGGTAATTACACCAACAATGTTGATACTGGTGGATCAATCTCTTGGATCTGTGGAAATCTCCATGTACATAGCTTTTTCTTTTGCTCCACCATACTTGTAGGTGCTATGACCTAGCCCGTCGCCATGGTTACGGCTGCTCTCCACCTCTCCTTTTGCCAGAGTGGGAATAAAACTCCAGCAAACTGCAAAAAAAAAAAAAAAAAAAAACCTCCTGCTATCGTATCCTGTCCTGTCCTGTCGTTGACCTAGATCTCCTCCTCTCCCCTTGCCCACAGACTATGATTTCCCACAATCCCTTGGGCTAGCTCCTGGGCAAGAAGGAATGAGTCAGCTTCTGAGGCAGAGCCTACATCACAAGAATCGTGAGCAGCTTTGAACGCACACACACCCATGCTGCACTAACACTTATCATGTACTTCATTTAACATAATGTGTGTTAAGCCAAAAGCAATAAGAAAATATGTTGGTATCAATTTCTGTCTTTTATCTCTGCACATAACCAGCAGTTCCTCTAAGGTCATACATCCAAAAGACTGGATCAGGACACACAGCTGGGACACAGGAGGCTATTCACAGGAGTATTTGTGTTACTGTTGAGGGGGGAAAAAAGTTGAGAGCTGAGGTTAAAGATCTCTTATTCGATGTGACAACTTGAATAAAATGGCATATAAACACCCTAATAATCTCTGCAGCAGATAGCAGCAAAAGCCTGACTGTTGTTTATTCAGCAGGAGAAAACAAAAACAAAAGCTATGTGTTCTAAACAGAACACATAGCTCCAAGGAGAAGCAGATATGAGAGGAGACATGTAGAGAAAAAAGCACTTCAGACAGTGGAGAAGCTCCCCTGAAGCAAAAGAGACGGCACTAATAAAACCCTCCAACATAATGGTCAAGACATCTACCGCTCCTTTAAACAGCAGAGAGTGAAGTATTTTAAAACACTCAGACACACACACACATACACACACACACACACACACACAGGACATTCAAGGACAGTCGTCATGGTAACAGGACCAGCAGATTCATAAACGTGCATGAAACTTGAAGGAATGTGCTGCTCTAATCACTTCAGCTGACATACAACAAACACTCAAAGGACACACATGGAGTCTCGTGGATTTTTGAGGTTCTTCAGCCTGATTTTGAGAGGGAAGTATTCAAAAACAGGACAATATGTCACAACATCACAGTAGAATTTAGACCACAAGGCCTCAGAAGAGCTTTGAGAAGCAGATGCAGAGACAGCAGCACCCTCTAGTGGTCATTAATGAGAACTTCTACATCTTTGTCTGATAGAAAATGTGTAAATGACAGATAGCTAAATTCCATTTAGTGGGGTAAGGAATAACCAACCAAGTCCAACTGAAACATTTAACAACACCCCTCCAGACTTTTTTAAGGCTTCATAACAGCAGAAAGCACACAGGGGAAACAAATTCTGTTAAAGATGGCTCAGCTCCATCCAACCCTGTAAACAAGCTCACCTCTGAAACAGCTCTTTGTGTTATAAATTTCCTCTTTTATTCTAATAAATAGCCCCGCTGAAAGCTGCTGTCAGCAGATTCTGGGAAGGTAATCAGGACAGTGTTTCAGGGGTGATGCATTGCTGAGGAAATTTTAGTCATTCTCCATGTGTGTCAACATCACCATTTTAAGAGTATGATATATATTTGAACATCACCTCAGTGAACTGGTTCGCTTTTCTATTTTGTACATTTATGGCCTGGAAAACTACTAAATGGATTGTATTTTATCTGTCTCTGACTCAGAAATCAAACACACAGAACCCGGAAGACAAACTCCCACCAATTAACTGCAGCTACACTCATCAATGTCAGAGCTCAATGAAACTTTGCGAAAATACACAACTCAACAATACAACGTTGCTCTCACACGTTACAATGTGAACTTTATCAACATTTCCAACATATCAACTGTTGACCTCTCGCTTTTTCTTTACTTCATATCCTTAGACATCACATCACACTTTCTTCCGTTTATTTGCTGTTTCGCGCCTGACTTTGAACCAAGCGGCGACACTTGCAGAAGTGTTCAAACGTGTAGTTCACACAGCAGCCGCTGGGAGTTGGCCTGCTAGCTACCAAAAAGCAATGATTGCTTGCCAAAAAGAAAAAAGAAAAGAAAAATTTTCTAAGCAAATATTATGAAATAACGAACAGCCCGTGAAGGATAGCTCGGTTACAGCTAGCAGGCTAAGCTTGAATGCTAACAAAATGCTCTCTCTACAGAAATGTCAGTCAATTAGCTTACCAATTACTTCAGCAGCTAACTGAAGCTAATATGATGCCTGTTTTCTGCTACATGTAACTTATCATCATTGGTTGGCCTGTTTTTACATTTCATTTCATATTTGACATTAAAACTATGAAACAGTGCAGCAGATGTTTGTGTGACAGTGGTGTTGGTTAGCCAGCTAGCTTAAACTTAGCTACATACACAACAGTAGCTGGCACACACAGTGACACAGTGTCAAAAAGTTTTACACAAAAATACAGCTGAACATATTTGCTAGAAGACAGAAATGAGAAGAAGTAAAGTTTTTGTAACAGAGATGTTTATTTAGACAACTGAATGCATGCCAGAAAGAACTGTGTTACAGCAGCAGTAACTCTCAGCTCTCTCACATTTCTAACTGTGAGGGAAGAGACCCGAATCGGGGACACACCAAACTTTTGGATCCTTGTTATGGAACAAGAAAACACTATCTGCTCTAATTGTATTGCATCAACACACTGTCATGTACTTGTGGGGGAAACAGGAGGTACCATTGTTGAATTAAGGAACTTGGATCTTGAACAGCTTTGGCCAGAGTATGTTAACAACACTGTTTTGGCAAAAGGACAAAAAAATTAATTCACACCTTTGTTTTAAGGGAATTTTTTCTTTTTTTACCTCTCACACAAAACACGTAAAAAGACGATAAAAAAGATGCACTTACTGTAGGTAGCATTCACATGCAGTATAATGTGTCTTCTCCTCAGACTAACATTTTTCTCCACTATTTCTTACAGAGATTCACAGCTAATGTTTTTTTTTTTTAGATTGGGGAATTATTTTACACAAGAAGAAAAAAAAAGGACGTTGATGATGATGGAGTGGGATAAAAAGGATTAAAATTGTGCTTATCATCAGTGGGATCTCTGTTTAAAATAATAATAAAACTGGCTAATGAACACACAGACCCCTACATTGAATTCCTCAGCCACTTGGTCCATCATTATTTTGTTGTTGTTGCCATTGTTTCTCCAAAATACAGATGAGCCAAAAACAAACAAACCATAATATCAAAAATAAATGCAACCCTTTCACAAAACAATGAGCAATAAATAATAATCAAGTGGTGTTCTTGTACTGTATATGTACTGTATATACACAGAGAGTTAAGTTTGTTGTATATATGTACACAAAAACAGACTGACAGCCTTATTTTTTATTTCCAGCTTTTTTTTTCTTTTTTAAGTTTTTTTTTCAGCATATAGCCTACCACTAGGATTTCAGCCCAAATTGTATGAATCCCAGAAAAAGCAACAACATAATAACTTACACAGAATCCTCCTGTGGGGAGCAGAAGAGATTATTATCATTATTATCATTATTATTATTACGCACAATGAAGACTACTATGTTGCCTGCACTGGTTTGGTAAGGAAAGATAAATGAATTGTTTGTTTTTTTTAGGTAGGGTGTAAAAAAAAGCCGCTAGAATTCCATAAAATAATTAGCTTATTAAAACATTGACATGCACAATGCTTTCCCAGCCTCAGTTTGTCGAGGGCGTATGTTGAAGCATTTTCACACATTTGTTTTAATACTTCTGTGCAAGCTGAGGTTCAATCGCGACCCTCAGTTAAGGGTGCCGTTGTTGAGATTTACTCCTTTCCAAAATAAGAGTTTTTTTGTTTGTTTATTTTTTTTAATTTTGTAGTTCACATGCTCGGTTCAAACAGGTTGCCAGTGAATGCATCATTCCTGCATCCATGAATGTCTCCTGCAAGTCCACCTCACTATTTTTTTTTCTTGTCCCAGTCTTTATTTTTAGCTTATGTACAGGAAGTGTCTTGCCAGGCAGTATCCCAGGCAACCAGCCATGTCCTCACACAATGCATTCCAGTTTTTCAGTCCTCTTTGTCCCGTTTCACATCTTCAAATGTGTGCAGTTCATGTGTGTTTCTACCTAAAAAGGTGTGTTTGATGGCTGTTATGGAGAGGTCACTGAATTATACACAATCTATAGTGTGTGTTTGTGTGTGTGTTTATGTGGATGCATGGGCTTGTGCTTTGTGTGTATGTGTGGTGTGCTTCCCTCAAACGCTACGCGGGGGTCTCTGAAGCTCATGGGTCCTCCTGTTGCGTCCCTTCTTATTTTCCTGCATCCGTCTCCACTTGGTCGCGTGCTGGCTGTTCGCCCGAGATCCCCCAACAACCTGAGAACCAGCTGGGCCGCCCTGCCCCCTCTGACCATTTTGTGTCTTCTGGTTGTTCTTAGCCGCTTGGCCACTCAACATACCCAGGTTCGGTTGAGCTTTCTGGGCGTTCTGGCTCCGTGTCAGCCCTTCTGCTGTTGGAGCTCCGGTCTGAAGCCACGGCCTGCTCTGTGGTGGACCTGCTTGCTGCCTCTGAGCATTGGGAGCTTTGGGACGTAATGCAGAGCTGGTGCTGTCAGGTTTAGCCTGACCGTTGCCGTTGGGTGCCTTCAGCCTCTTCTGTTTGCGCTCTTTTTTCCAAACTGTGTCGCAAAACTCCTCCACGCTGTTGAGATCCGGGTGGTCCAGGAGAGACAGGAAATCTCTGTACCACACCCTGTGCTTGGCTGTGTGACCCAGACCACCTCCTATGCTTCCCATGCTGGGGAGGATGTCACCCAATCTTTGGGTGGGGATGACCTGGAGGTTCAGGCGCAGCAGGGGTTGGATGAAGCCATGCTCGACGGCCTGGCAGTGGTAGACCCCCGAGTCGGACTGAGACAGACTGCGTATGAGCAGACCCTGATCTGTACGCAGCACTCTGTCATCAAGCTTGATCTGAGAAAGACAAGGAAGTAAATATTCAGTGAGTAAACGACGAGAACAACAGATGATATAAAGGGGTCTGTTCTACTCAAAGTCAAGATGTTGACTAAGCCAATTTTTTGTTTGGGTGGTGATTTGACCTAATATAAAGGTGGTGAAAGCAAAACAATAAAAGATCCATTTGGACTTGGCCTTTACAAGTCCCAACACTGAACACACTCCCAACACAGTGCCAGCTCAGGCTGTGTTCACACAGATATCAGCGCTGCTTGAGAAACTGCAGCTCCATCAATCATCCGGCCTGTCAGCACACATTTATCTGGCAGAAAGATCCCTGCAGGTTTGTCCAGCAAAAATAAAATAACATCAAACCTGGCTCCATTTTAACAGCAATAGCAAAATCATCAAAAAATGGTGGCTGGCAATAAAACATGTGGCAGCGCACATTCTTTACAGATTCATTTACAAGCTGAAACCTGGATTTCTGCTGGAGCAGTAACACCCGTCAATCCAGATAAAATGATAAAGTGCAGGGTTTTTAATCTGATAAAGCTTCAGACTTGCGGATCTCTTACTCCAATTGTGGGTTTTTTTCTCTGTGGTACCCGAAATAACACACCCCAATCACACAGCTAGCAAAACACAGGCGCAAAGTAGAGCAATCAGTTACATCACAGGGTCAAAAGTGAATCTAAGCATGCATCCCTGGAGGGTTTCTGCCTTCAAGGTCTATGAGGTGAAAGATTAAAGGAGTCATAGGTCAAAGAGATAATAACATGGAGGAGGAAGGGTGGTGCTCAGAGCAATGAGATGTTTTGACTACAGGAAGCTAATGAGTGTAAATAGACAGTGAAGTCACACAGTGAGATTTAGCAGGATGTTAATCACTGAAACACGTATACACACCTCATGCTTGCGATCATCGTTGGGTTTCTGTAGCTGCCAGTAGATGAGCGCTCTCTGAGATTTGGGGCTGCACTCCAAAAACATGCTGCTGTTCTCCACACCGAACACACTCCTGTCCTCCACGCTGCCTCCTCCTAAACCATCCATGTCATCTGACACACACACACACACACACACACACATAAATGAGACTAATGTAGCACAAAGAGGAGAGTGTATGTTTGTCCTTTAAAGTACCGTGATGCTGCAGGTCTGAGCACTGAGACAGAGGATCTCCATTTCTGATGTCTTGTCGTCTGGTTCGCCTGTGAAGAAAACGAAAGTTACGTATGTAACTACGGTTCTATGAATCCCGGATGACCGGCAGAGCGTTCTGTCACTCAGACTCCTCGTGCTCTCGCGAGAAGATTCTGCAGGAACAGATCCTCTGATGTCACCGGAAGATATAGGTTGACCATCAGGGGTCACATGTGACTTTGTTGGTATAAACTCTCGACCTGCGCATGCGCGAGATGATACATTCAGTGCTTGAAGCACCGCCTCTGGCGGTCATCCAGGATTCATAGAACCGTAGTTACATACGTAACTTTCGTTATTTGTAGTGGACGTTAAAGGGGTACTTGGTAACTTTTAGCATTTTAGCACCCCCTACTCTAGGGAAAAAAGTCACAACACATTGTTGAAAAAACTGTAGTTTGTCCCTCACTGTGCCTGTTTTCAAGAATCTGATCAGAGTAACACGTACTGGTGAATCCAAAGCAACGTGTCTGTGTTATCATACATTACAGTAACTTCACAGGAAAAGAACGAAGCCAAACAAAGAATCACTGTTTTCTGTTATTTTATTGGAATACAGCAATGTGATCATGATGAATGAGTAACAGTTTGAGGCTTTATTTTTCTAAAGTAAGGCTCATACATTCATCGGACAGATTAAGCTGCAAAGCAGGTTCTCATCTCTCACTCCTCTGAGGCCCTTAGAATGAAGTGTTAAGAATGTATGTATTTTGTGCAAGTTTTGCCTGTTTGGCATTTTCTATACTTTCATACAAGCCCAATCGCGATGTTTCGATATGTTTTTGTATCTTCTTCAGGCCAGGCTTGTACGGAATTGTTTGTTATTGTTCGCTGATTTGCGGTCGAGTAAGGTGTCAGTATATTTGTCTTTGGCTCCAGCCCTGTCTATTTGACGTTGTTTTTAGGCCTTCCTCGCCATTTTCAAATCCCATAAGAGCAGGCAATAACACTCTTTTTGGGCTATTTATGTTCCAAATAAAGGGAGAGCTCTTGCTCTTTTGCATGTCCGAATAAAATTCAAAGTGGGAAAATATATTCATGTATTTAAATAGGAGGAGAGGATGTATTTGGTTCGAGCCCCGTCTGTGTGACGTTGATTTTAGGCTGTCGCCGCCATCTTCACATCCAGCAAAGGGCAGAAAACAATACTCCATTTGTACAATTTATGTTCTAAATAAAGGGAGAGCTCTTTCTCCTCTGTGTGTTTAGTGAAAATAAATTCAGTCTCTCTGCACTTGTGTAATTCTGTGTTTTAATCTGTGGAATGCTCTCTGTGTGGAGATGTTGCACCTCTGGGTGTCTGTGAAGAAATGCGCTGGCATAGAATCCATACATCCCCTCTGGCTCCATCTCCTGGGCTCTCCGGGTACTACTCTAGTAGGTACCGGATGGCAAGAGTGGTGTGTTGTTCGTTTGTATGTAATTATTAATCCAATTTGTTTTACAGTAAGGGGACCACATTGTGGGTTTTTTTCTTTTTGTTGTTGTCTTGTAAATAATGTCTCAAATTGAGTTAAAAGAATGGGAAATATAATTTTTAAGTGTTAAAATGTTTGTTTTTGTGGGTGACAATTTGAGCATGTGGGTCTGGTTAAGGTTAGGAAATACTGGGGTTAGGTTGAGGGGCAGGGGCCTGTCTCCAGCCGGAGACAGGTGGTGCACGGGCCATCCTCCAGGTCGGCCTCTGGTTAGGACCTGCAGTACGCTGACGGCGCTTGCCGTAGCGTACCACGGTCCAATCAGTCCACCCACCTG
>JAVQJX010117857.1:0-25638 GCA_036025115.1 Ambassis agassizii | reverse complement strand
ACATAAAACTACACAACTATAAGTGTCATTCTCAGTCATCCAGGTCATCTTCACTCAAAGTTTATCCAAAATAACTTTAACGCACTCCAATCAAGTCAATACATTCACAGCACACACTGACTGTATACCTCTCCATTCAGACAGACAGGCTTCCTTTGCTTGATATTAAAGTGAGTACATCAGTGCTCCAAAGTATACATGTGTAGTTTGATGATTATTTTACTTTCTTGGATATATTCAACACAATTAAAAGGTACAGTACATACTGTTTCTTTAACCTCAACAAGAAAAGCACCTCCGTCAGGCCATAGGGTCACTACACTCTGATTCATCTAAACGTTTGCTATATCATTTCAGCTCCATCATATTTGTATTTCGTGAACCTTTTATTGAGTGAGAAGCGAAACCGGCCCCATCTCCCAATAGTAAAGAATCCTTCAAAAAAATCCTGAATCCAGACAGTGATCCGGATCATCCCCAAAATCTAATTACTCTTACTGTGGTTGAAATTATGAGAAAATTGCATCAAAATGCGTCTATAACTTTTTGAGTTATGTTGCTAACTAACTAACAAACAAACGCACACACACAAAACGATTACATAACCTCCAGGTGGAGGTAATAAACTTGCTGGACTCCTGAGGTTGGACTCCTCACAAGAGGGTTGTATTTTCCATAAGGTCCCTCCTTCTCAGGCTTCCTATGTGACATCCAGCCACTTCTATCAACACATCACATCAGTAACAATGGATTGTGGAGTAAGTAAAATGTGAAATCATTAGTTACTCTGTTTTATTGGCAGTCTGAATTAGACATATATTTAATGAAGATAAGTCAATGCTGTAAACTTACATGCTGTGTATATAAGTTTATCTCTGCAAAAGGTTTTTCCCTCATTCTTTAAACAAATTTAAAGGCTTTTGAAGTGACATTTTGTGCACCTGTTGATAAATACATGTTTAATTGAATCTGATTTAAAACTCCTCACTCTCGGTTCTCGGGCGACAGGAAACGAAAGTGAACTCAGTCATAGATATATATAGAACGTGTTCTATATATATCTATGAACTGAGTCGCCACATCCCTATGTGAGTCAGAAGCCCCGCGGTATGGGTGCTCACAGCGGCCAAAAAGGACGAGCCGGCATTTACAGTTAGAATTAATCATCTCTCATAATATGTGAAAGAAAATTAAAAATAATAATAAGTGTTTTATTCGACTGTGACAAATTTCATTATTTTATTATTCATTGCTGTATAATATAGTGGAGAGAAATTAAAGGATAATTCATAGAAAGTGTCCTTTTTTTAAGCTACTTTGATATTTTCTCATTTTCACAGCATCTCTGACCAAAACCAAAGCCTGGAGACTTGATTGAGGTGGATCGTGGTATCTATCAACACTGGGCTGTGTATGTTGGTGATGGCTTCGTTGTACATTTGGTCCCTCCCTGTGAGTTTATCCAATATTACTTTTTTTTTTTTTTTAAGTCAAACTGACTCAAGGGCCTCATAAATATCAACATTTTGTTGTTTCATTTGTGTTTAGCTGAAGTTGCAGGTGCAGGCTCTGGCAGCTTGATGTCTGTCGTAGCTGACAGAGCCATGGTGAAGAAAGAGAAGCTGAGTGCTGTGGTGGGAAATGACAAGTGGAGAGTCAACAACAGCCTGGACCAAGAATACATCCCCCACCAGGCTGCGGTCATTGTGAAGGAGGCCTGTGGGTGGGTGGGCAGAGTGCTGCCGTACAGCATCACAGGGCTGAACTGTGAACACTTTGTCAACGAGCTGCACTACGGGAGGGCCGAGTCCAGACAGGTGGGTGGAAACATGTCAGTCCATTGTATGTGAACAAAACTGGTTTCTGGTTAACTGTATAAGGGATGAGTTTTATGGGACTCATCTAGAACATGTGAAGGTTTTGCATGACTAAGTGTGTCACCTTCATGAGTGAAGCATAATGCCTATGGCCACAGTCAGCAGCATAAAGATGGGATGTTTTTCATTTAAATGTTGAATGGCTTCCTGCTCACCGGCTAAACCCCTGTGTGTTTCCCCCTGCAGGTGCAGACGGCAGCTTTAACAGTCGGAGGCGTTTGCGAGGGACTACTGATTTTTTTTAGGACAATAATAATTAGCCGGGCTCAGCGAACAGAAGGGTGAGACAGTAAACGATATCTGTGACTGTGTTTGTTTACGTGTCAACTTTTTTTAAATTTGTAATAATTAATTTTCAAATAGTAACAATTAACTATTGTTATAATTGTTTACATTATAAGATAATAAAAATGGTTTAAACTGCTATCGCTGAAATAACATGAAAATAAATGATTGTAGGAAACATTTTTTGTTTGTGTGCTTCTGTAAAAACAAAAACCTAAAGGTCTTCCCGTTTAGCTACATGTTGCTTAGCAACACAAAGCCCAGCAATAGCCTATAGAGAGAGCAAGGAAACCAATATGTAGGTCTTAATTAAAGAAGTCATATAAAAAGAGTGAACAAAGTGAAGAAGTAAAGTATCTTCTCATTTGTTGTTTTTTATTATGTCATATTACCCCACATGCTACATGATTTGGATCCTCTGTAAAACAATTCCTCCATCTTTTCTCAGACTTTTGCAGCACAGTTCCCTGCCTGACCTGATTCCATCACACCAAAACAGGACATTAGCTTCACTGGCTGTTGATTATGTCAGCTGGTTTGACAGTAAAGCAGTTTTGATGGCTGATAACATCAAACCAATCAATACAGTATCTGGCACAGACCGCCAAGCTACTGAACAGATGAACATAGAGTCTGATGCTTTGAGATTTTTCAGGTTCACTTCTGCCTGATTTTCTGTTGTGGGGTCTTTGTTGTGGTCCCACAGAGCAGATCTCCACTTAAAGGCACAAATATTAAAGTATAAGCTTCTCCCCTTTTATCCATACCACACTTAATATTAGTTAAAATTACAGATGCAGGACCTCCTTCAAAGTGAAACTCCTTTCATTTCACAGACCTAAACACTGCAGCTCACATGGGACACAAGAATCCATCTAAACACAAACCAGTCACTCAGATTCACTTCACACACTGCAGCTGCTGCTTGTCTCATGTACACATCTGTCACCTGTACAGTCAGCACAGCACAGCGTGTGTACGTGCAAAAGTAAATTTGTTGTCATGAAGCCGTTTGTTTGGCCACGCAGATACACAAGAGCATGCACGGACTGAAAGTCTGACTAATTCTGTGAGAGCTGAACTAAAACATTCATATCCACCGTGTGTGTGTGTGTGCACACTGTATGTACTGAAACCAGTTTAATAATCTGAAATTCCACCATATACATTTCTCTGTTTAAAAAAAAAAAAATCCATACCTTTAAAAATGTGATGAGTCAGTTATATACATTTACTTTACAGCAACTTTAGGAATAAAAAAAAAAACCCCACAAGGAAACATTTGTCAAATCAACTCTGCTGTACGGAGTGCTGCTCTGTGGTGCCTTTATGTCTCTGAATTTTCTTCTGCCTCCCTTATTCAGTTTTTCAGTGAAGACGAACAGAAGTTTGAGCAGAGTCAGCAAGCCTCCTCCATCACAGTTCATTGCTAACATTTCTTTCTCTGGTCCGTTACGTGTGGAATGTCAGGTGTCCATCACCTGCTCTGGTCCATGTTCCTCTTTCTCCTCTGTCCTCATCAGTCCAGCTTACGTGCCCCCAGTTTGAGAGGACCTTTAGCAGCTTTACGCTCGGCTCGCTTTGCCTCCAGCTCTTTCCTCCTCTCTTCCCGTTTCTTTTTGGACAGCTCTGCCTTGCTGAGACCTGTTGGTATGGTACAAGAAAAAAGGTACGAGAGCACAAATCACAGTCAGAGTACTGGACTTGTTTGCTGTTGTTTGAACAAAGAAACTTTCTGATAAAGTGACTAAGCTGGCAGACTCACTTTGACTTCCTTCAACCGATTCCCAGCTCTCCTCTGTTCCCCAGTCGCCTGTTGCCTCTGCGCCCCAACCATCTCCACCCTGTCACAGAGAAAATCACATATTGTTTATTAGTTTGGCTCTTTGAACGCTTTTTATTTCATGTCGATCATGTGCAGCTATAATATATCCCTGCGCTCTCACCGTGGTGCTGGCTGTGTTTCTCTGGGACACGCTGGCGAACAAATCATTCTGACCCGCTCCCTTTGCTGCGCTGCTGCTGTCCCAGTTGTACTCGCTGGCTAAGCGCACCCCTTCTGGCAGAGGCAGTGTCTTATTGGTCGTGTCCGCGTCCTCCTCTCCCCAGTCGTTGCCCCAGCCCTCCTCGCCCGCAGAGCTTTGACCCTGGCCATCCTTCTCGTTGGACCAGCTGTCATCAGCGTCCCAGCCTGAGCTGCTCCAGTCAGAGCTCTGCTTCTTCACCGCCATGGAGGTGGACGACCGGCCGACCTACACAGATGATAAAAATTAAACAAAAGTTTGTTAAGTGATATAGCACAAAAAGAGTTTTACTGTTATTATTCACACTAACATCACTGGCACATTCGCACAAAACTCTGTATTGTAGAAAGAAGACAAAACACTGTGTCTTACTCCTCTGTCACTGGCCTTCTTTTTAGACGATGCCATCCCTGACCAGTCGTTGTTCCAGTCATCTGGCTCAGTTTGAGCCTTCTCTGGATCCTTTAAAGGAAACGCTCTGTTATTGCCATCATCATTCTAATTAGTACTATTAGCAGTAGCATTACTCTCATCATTTATCTCAAATATATGTGTAATTGTACCTCCAAACTCCCCCAGTCCTCCTCGTCGTCCCATCTGTCTCCTACTGGCTCATCATCATTGTCTGTCACTTCAAGATTCTGTGATTGGTTGGCACGACGAGAGGCAGCATGGTGAGACAGAGAGACTTGTGGAGTTTTATCTTCAGAACCTGAAAGGAATAAAAGACAAGGTTTCAAACAGCAACTTTAAGACCAATGTAATAAAAACATTAGCTCTTTTTACCAGGTGTAGGGTCTCCATCTGTGGCAGGTGTGGGGCTGGTGGCGTTGGCAGTTGCGCCACCCTCAGGTGCTGCACCCCCTTCTGTCCCTGGAGCGTTGCGGATTAGTTTAGAAGTTATTGAAGACATGCCGGTCACAGCCCAGCCAGCCCAAGTGGAGGATGAACCAGCAGGCTGAGCAGATGCCGCTACGTCCTTTTCTATAGGACAGATGGACAGGAGACAGTGATTTTGGTTTGAGGACAGAACTGTGCCGTGGTAGTCGGTACTGCATAGCATTGGCCGATTACATTTGCATTTTCAGTGGCAGAGGATTCAGTATCAAAGCAAAAGCTGCAGTCATTAATGAAACAATCTGGTCAGCTGTGCAACATGTAACTAGTTACACAGCCGAGTGAGTCCTGAGACCACAGCTGCACATGTCTAAAGTCACTCACCTATCTCTGCTAGCTTGGCTGGGTCTTCTGACACAGTCTCCAGCTTGGAAAGGAAACTTTTGATAGCTTTGAATGCCTGAGAGAAAAATAAGAGGAAAGACATTTGTTAAAGTTTACTTACTGATCAATACATCTGCTGAGTATGAAGCAATAAAGTAAACAAATGTTACAAAAGGGATATTAAGAATACTTGTTTTATTCTGCAACTCAAGCTTCAATTTGTTTTCACCAACTCTTGATACAGTTACATTAAAAATCAGGCAAACCGTTTCATCTCTTAGTACACCATGTGGTCGTTCATGCCCACATACCTGATCTCTAACACCCTTATCAGGGTCAACGGTGATGGCACAGAGTGTGGGGAGAATTCGGCCAGCGATCTCTGTTACACTGTAGTAGTTGTGCGTAGCTGCGAAGCCCAGCACACCAGCAGAGCGTGAAGCAGGAAAGGGGTCCTTTGTGGCTCGTGAGAAGGCAGAAATCAGAACGCGCTGTCGAGTCTGTGAGGAGAGTGATAATGAAACGTTTAACTATGTGTTGGTTTCATTGTTTTTAAATTAAATGTGCTCCACGATGTTGTAGCTGAACTTTACCCCAGTGTTGAGGTAGGAGGCGATCTTTCCCAGGCAGACAGTGGTGTTGCACCGGATGGGGCCTTGTTCATCTCTGGCCTGCAGCCGGGCAAAGTGACGCATCAGCTCCTGGTTCAGGTTGGTCTCGTTCAGCTTGGGGGCCAGTAGTAACATAGACTGGAGAGAGAAGCTGGTTGATGTCGACAGCCTTGAGTAGTAACATGTTGTAGTTTGTGGCTGTTTTTAACCTACCTTAACAGTCTGTTCTCTGATGGCAGGGTTGGTGTCTGTGAAGCCATGAACGACATGAGGGAAAATCTGGGAATTGACTGCAGCTTCATTCAGATACTGAATGAAATGCTCCATCTGAGAAAGAGAGAAAGAGAGAAAAAAACAGAATCAACATTAGAGCGACATTAGCTTTTATCCTTTAAAATGAATGTTGAAAGTGACATTTCGCTAAATATAAGCCTATCCAGATCTGAACTTTAGGGGATTAACTGTAGATTGTGGAACAACAGAAATTTGCTTCCACATGTTTGTAAGATTTAAGCATGCGAATTAAGTAAGCACAGACAAAAAGAGGCCTGGTTTATGACATACCTGCTGCAGAAGTCGTATCCTCATAGCTCGGTCTGTGGAGGAAAACATCTTCACAATAACAGGGATGATCTTCTGTTGATATTCTTCTGCTGACAGGAACTTCCCCACCTGGAAGACAACAATAACATATGACTTCCTCTGCACAGTGCTCAGAGTGTTGAAAACAATGATGTGATGGAATTTCTGTATTATATGTTTTATATACATCACAATGCGTCAAAGTTGCTCAGGGAGGTGATTATTTACCTTAAAGAGCGGCGTGAGGACGACTGCACCAGCATTGCCGAACTCAAAGGCAGTAAGCAGTTGAGGGAGGACCTTGTGTTTACAGAAGTCTTCAGGGAAGGAGTCTAGATTGTCACTTAGATCCTGGAAGAACTGCTGCTTCTCAGCTGCTTCCTTAATCTAGAGATGGGATGTTTTCAGTTACCAAAACCTGATTTTCACACAGTACTCACTAAATGCACCTGAACTACAATAGACTGTTTTTTCTAGGTACTATAAACAACTCTCTTTATGTAAAGGGGCAAACCTGGATCTCTTCCAGGAACAGGTTGCTTTCCACAAAGCTGTTGCTGAGGAATCCCCCTGGAGCTCTGCAGTTTTGGAGAAAACGGGCTGGGTTTGGCCGAGCCCGAGGATTAGCCCCGACTAGCTCACAGTAGTGAGGGACCAGGGCCTTAGGGACCTGAAGGCACAGAAAGAAAGAAAAGAGAAAACACTTTGAGTCAGCACATCCATAACACAACTGAACACTAAAGTCTTAGCAAGAATATACATGTACATGTCAAGCTTTTTGACATGAGTACAAGCAAATCCATTCATTCTAGTCACAATTCTTCACTTACAGGAGAATGAACGCGATTTGGTCACAGAAGAAGACAACACTTCTTCACAGTGTAAATATACCACTAAAAATTGGACTTACCTTTCCAAGTGAGCGGAGAGAGGAAGAGCGAGGTAACGGTCCATTGAACACCTCCCAAATCAGGCAGCCTAGCCGCCACACCTCTCCTGCCCTGTAACAAAAATACAGATTAATCCAAAAGTTTACATATAAACTAGATATTTGTTTTATAAAATACCTATCACTCACCATTTCTCTCCACTGCTGTTGGACATTTCCGGCGGGTCATATTTCTCCATGTCTGGGTAAACAGCCTTGGGGGCGGGGAGTGAGACCCCACTTGGATCACCCTGCTCAGGGGCCACATGGTCAAGGGCCCCAAGCTTCCACTCTCCAGCTCGATCCACAAAAACAGCCCATATGCCTAAGTTGTTATGAAGCAGGTGGCAGTCATTGACCAGGAAACTCAGAGCTTTCTGTGGGAAGACACAAACAGCCGACACAGTAAGAGTGTGCTGAAACATTGCTCCCATTAGTATATCAGTGGTGCACAGTCCTGTTATTTACCACTATCTGGTGCAGTCCCCATGAGACCTCCAGCTCCCCAGCACCTCCTTTTTCTGCCTGGGCCTTCAGGTGGACTGCCAGCGGTGTCACCTGCTCAGTAACCAGGTACAGACTCTTGTCTGTCTGTAACAACCACAAAAAAGATCAACTTTTAACCATCAAGACTTAACAAAAAATTAACTTCCTGTATAATACATACACTACATTATTTCATCATCATTTCTAGGGGGATTCACTTTTCATTTTAACAACATAAATAGCCGTTAACAGTATTGTATTATCACCAAAACTAAACTAAAAAGGAAATATTAATAGTTATAATAGTGCTGAATTTTTACACAAACCTTCAAAATATCAGCAAGTGTATACAGCCTCGTAGTTTGGTTTAAAAAGACATGGTTTGGCGTATCATGTTACACATGCTCTGAATAAAGGGAGATAATAGTAAGTAGAGCTATGCTAATTGAGCACAAAAAGAAAATCTATGTAACTACTTCATGTAACTACTGTCCCATTATCATCAATCTTTTCACACTCACCTCTGTCTGAACATGAACATGCAGGAAAAAAGCAGATGGTGGAGATGAGACACGTCACTACGTGATTGATACAGGACAAAATGAGGCTAGTCTGCATTTTGCAACGTTTCAATGCACCACACACAACACAGACTCGGATGTGGCATTATCATCTATCACAGTCTGCCAAGTCTGATCTCTGTTTCCTTATGGGGATTAATAAAGTAGACCTTAATCTCACTGCAAATACAGTATTCTGTTGCAGACTGCAAAATGGAAAAAAAAAAACGCTTAAAGATAAACTTGACCTGACAGAAAACCGTTTTGTCATTAGACCAACTGAAAAATCAAATACGTGTGTGCGTCTGTGATGAAGGTCAGAAGTCATGCGCATGTAGTTGCAGTTTAGCTGTAAGATCCTTATATTCTGTGTCCATTTTGTGGATACTTTAAAACCATGTTAAGAAAAATGATAAATATAAAAGCAATGATAAATAAATGAGTGTTGGTTTGACGCATGATTTTAAGCACAACTCTCTCTCTCTCTCTCTCTGGAGATGCTCACTCATTATGATCCAGCTACTTTATGAAGGATGCACATAAAGTATAAAAAAATGACTGAAAAGGTTTTTGTAAACATGCTTTTTTTACAGGCCGTGTCATAGAAACATCCTTGTTAAAATAATATGTGATTAGGACCTTCTAACCCATAAACCGTTGTGTCTTTTTGAGTATTATCATTTACATTAAAACACATACCTCCAAACCATCCACATAGGCCAGGATGTTGGGGTGACGCAGGGTTTTCATGCGTTTGAAAGCAGCCTTGGCTAACTGGGTTTGCTGCTCGGTTCCCTGAGACAGCTCGTACACAAACACAGAAACGGGCTCCCCGCTGGTCTGCAGAGAAAGACAGATTTATTTCATCTGACAGTAAACGTGGCCAAGCATGATGAAAGCAGGATGTTGGTGCTGCGCTGTCATATGATCTGTGGAAAAGAGGATGACACTGACAGTACAACAATTAGAGTTAGGACAGACGATTTTATTTAGTGCCAATGAATTATAAGGAACAGAGCTTATAACTGATGTGATAATGTATAAGCTTAAAAATAAGAATCGTAAACTCAGGTAAAAGGCGGTGACGTGGCGAGAAATACGTGTCTGTGTCGGAGTAAACACAAAGCCCGAGCCCACACAAATCAAAATAAATTAGGAACCTGAAAGTGAAATTCAACCAGCAAAAACACAAGAAAGCTACTAATAGACTTGACACGTCGCCTTAAAGCTAAATCAAAGCAAAAAATGACTCTAACGTTCAGAGACGGGCCTCAATGAGCAAACGGGCTAATGCTAACCATTAGCAGCCTTACCTTTCGCTTCCCACGATGTAGAGTCCATATTCCAGACTTCTCTTGACTGTCTGGGACAATTTCATAAGCAAAGTCTTTGATCGGATCCCTGGCAAAAAAGGACCACATCTCCCCTCACCTCCACAACTCATCAAACACACACACACACACAAACACAGAGCGACAGGAAAACTGCTAGGAGACAAGGCTAGCAAACGGCACGCATGTAAAATGGGTCCGTGGGAACTTTTCTTCTGCATAATGGTTCCACAAGGGGTTGCGCTGAATCATAGCATAAAAAAATAAGACTTAAATCTTGATCTAAAAGATTTAAATCTTACACAATATAGTCTCTATCATATCTTATTTTGACGTATTTGATATATCTCGTATGTAAGTTATATAAAATAAAATGTTATACAATAGCCACCCTCAAAGATATAAAAGCATTTTGTGAAATCCTTATGATTATATTTACTGCAATTACCAAATCTCTGACAGCACTAAACATTCATCAGTCTCTCAAATGCCATGAATGCCACCTGCACATTTTTTTTAATGGGTGGCTGTTCTCTCTTCCATATAATGAGTTCTCGGGAGGGCACCACATTTTACTCAGTGCTCTCTAGTTTCTTAGAGTTGTGTATTAACAGGTGGCAAACTGCATTCTTTGTTTTCCAACTGACTGATGTAGTGTGTAAAAGTTCCAAATTATACGATACTAGTTACTCTAAAGTACACACTTTTGAGCAATTTAGGGCCAAGTGCCTTACACAGGGACACATGCAGCCATGGTGGGGTATGCACCATTAACTTTGTGGTTGGACAAGTGCCCTACCCACCAAGTCTGTCAAAGATAAAAGCCACATACTGTGAAATGGTGTGTACTAGTTAATGTATTTTTCAGTTTAATTAAGTGGTCAGTCTTCACATTCAATTTCTTACCAAGAATTTGGCCAAATATATAAAACATATTCCTTGCTTTGTGATATTACAGATGAAGAACACAGAACAAGTGACAACCAAGAACCACTGAAGCTGTTCTTGCGACTTAATACTTTATTTGACAGATGTTTCAGTGTTGTAGCAGCAATTCCTATAAAATTACAGTGTACAATGATAAACTTGGCAGGACCAAGGAAACCACTCAGGGTAGTGGTGATGGGAAAAAAACAAACAAAAAAAAGTCGAGTCCAGTTGCCTCGATCTAAACCATTTTAATCTTTCGGATGAAAGGGAGCATCCACAGAGATAACCACTTGCTTTGGGTAGTGTGAGCTTTGTTATGGACAACCAGGAAAACGCCAAAAAATGTTGGAATAATCATTTATAAACATGTATAAGCTTTTCTAAAATCATTCAAATTCTTAGCAAATATTTCTTTCCCCACAAGGCCACCTAAAAAAAGCAAGACACCGCAGGGAATTGAACCCCGTCCTGACAAAGTCAGGAGTGCCACCACCGGAGTCTTTTGCTTTTTTTTGTTGTTGCTTTAGTGGGGGTAAAAGCAAAACCTGGAGGAACAAGGTCTTTGTTCCTCCAGGAAAAGAAAACCCTAAATACCTGGAAGCTATATTATTCTCTCATCACATGGGGATTTCCCTTGGACACGAGCTGAAACTAGAAGAAAGACAACTGGTTTCCCCGATCCCCATCATTCCCATAACGACACTGCATTGGTGTATGACTGACTCCACGAAATTCTAGTTAATACAGCCACAATACCAGCATCCCTGGTGATACTCAAAAGCGGTTTTCCCCATTTGCAATTCAGGAGGACTTGCAGATCGAACGCATAGTGAAGGCTTTCATGCCAAGTTTACAGCTGTAATGAAAAGAAGAGAATTTAAGCACCCCCCCCCCACCCACCCACACAAACCAAACCAAAATCATCTGTGACAAAATACGTCAACATGGTTATTGTTTACCGCAACAATGCTGCCACAGCTATGCTTCCTCAGTGAGATTGAACCCTAGTGGCTGGTAGTACCAAGTCACGCGAGACTCCCTGCAGACGTTTAACTTTCCTGGCTCAGTAGCGAGTTAAGCTGAATGAGAAATCTGAAAAGGAGAGAGAAGAATGTTGCGCCCCCCACCCCAAAAGCCCCCCCACCATGTAGCTACTGCAATGTTTGACAACGACTTCATGAACATCATGTTGTATTACGGAAAAATGTTATGCAGAGCTGATGTGCATGCAACATGTTGAGTTACACATTACAAGCCATGGTATGTTAAAGAAAAATCAAGGGAACCAAAATTACTTAACTTAGCACCCACGAGACTGAAGTGATGCAGTATTAGCGAAACAAGCTTGCAGCTCTTGATCTTAATGTGACTGGATTCTCAGCGTTCAATCACAGGTTAGGCCATCCCAGATGACAAATAAGATAATTTTAGGCAATTTGACCTGAGAAACCAAAGGGGAAAAGAAAAAGGCACACACACAAACAGAGAGCGGGGCTTCTGCGAAGGACGTCAGGGAATCAGATTTAAGCTCAAGCGCACAGGGGGTTGGAACTTCATTCAGGGGCCACACTCATAATCGCTGACAGCTTCCACAGATGGCTTTGCATTCAGAGGCAGGCGAGATCGGAGTGGACAGACGAGAATGATCTGAAACAAAGAGTGATCTACACAACACACCCACCACACAATACTCACATTTGGGTTCTACCTTATGATCTTAAGATGCAAAGCAATAGGGCCCCAAGGGCAAAGAGGAATATGCTAGTAAAGCATTGTTACAGATGATTTTAGGTTAACATAAAGCCAGTTCCAAGATGTCATTTTGTCAACTACAACATTGCTGAAGTTTTGACAAGTTAAACAAACATCTTACTACATGCTCCTGGTTAGAGGACATCACTCGTGTGTGAACCAGTCTTGCACTGTGATTTCTGTGAAGAGAAGTGTAGGGATACGCCCACCAAAAACCAATGCAAAATAAAACTAAGGCAACACAGTTGCATTGCTTTTCAGACCGAATTGAAGCTGCACCATGCACAGCTTTCCTCAGCCACTTAGAATTTTGAACTCCACACAGTTGCGTGGACACACAGCATTAGAGGTCATCAACCTGCCACTTGTACAGTTGCACAAGGGCAAGCAGCTGAGGTCTACTTGTAACACATACAAAAAACCTGACTCCCGTATGTTCAAACTGCATGTTGGTTGAGGTCAAAGGCCAGGAAGAATCCTGTGTTGTCCTAGGTACACTGCAGTCTTCCTTTGGACTGTTCTGCAAGATCAAAGAGGCAAGAGAAACACCCCTATCCCCTCCCCACAGTATCGTAGAACTGACCATTGTTATCCTTACCCAAATGCTTTACTGCAGATAACGTCAGAATCAATGAGGGTCCATCAAATCTTCTCGTTATCACAAGACACTTGTTAAGAAAGCACAGCAGTGCTATTTCTGTCAAATATAGCAAGTTGCTTTCACATCAAGAACAATGTGGACAGTGAAGTCCATTCAAGACAAGTGATCCCTACAGGGCTGAAAAATTTCTGCCTTCCAACATCAGTATTTGATGGATTCAACTTATCTGCCTTCAATTTCCACTTTGAAAAGGATGTCATTCAAGCCCAGGTCACATCCGTGCTCTACAAAGCTCCAAGCTTTAGTCATACCTGAAAAAGCACAAGAAAAGCTCCCCCAAACAAGCCCCCAAAAAGAACAAATGCATACCAAAACTGTATTCAATCACAACAAGCTATGCATTTATTATGCAGTAAGAAAATCCTTTACAGATAGTTCACTCATTGTATTATCAATACAAGGAACAGTAACTAATTGCAAAGGAGGTGCAATAAGGCATTAAGCCAAAAAAATGAATGTGTCAAGGTAAATGTGAGCACATTTAGTGACCTTACGTGATGCTCGATGCGCAAGGAAACTTGTACAAACAATGACTTAGGCGAGTTCCTGATGGCCCCGGGTATTGGAAAGCACACAGGACACAGCAAACTGAAAAATGCACAGAAAAAAGCCCCTCTCCCCACAGTACCCCATCCACTAATACAATGAAGCAATACAGAACTGCTACACAATTACTGGGATTACAGCAAACAGATGTAGATCTGCCTTAGCAAGGACAACTGCAGGGCTATGAATACAAATCAAATGGTTGATAAATATCCAGAAAAAACATTTAAATATACCGCAGGCCTGAGCACGAGGGATTCCTTCCTGAACTGAAGGTGTGGACTTGAATGTAGATATTTGAAGGGGAGGTGATAAAACTTAATCTGCAAGAGTAAAAACAATACACAGCCCCTCCCAGCCCGACAAGGAATTTCAAGCCTGTACAAAATTACAATGACTTCTAGTAAAGGGACTCATTACCGCACTCTGGGAAAGAAGCTTCACTAAATCAGAAGATTACTTTCAAGGCTGCCATCCTGCATGGCAAAGAGTCCACTTGAATGTTGTTTGGTGTGCCTGGATGTTTCCTATTCAAATCCATTTGCACAGGGCAATGTAGAGCTGTGAATTCTAGGGAAAACACTGATTAACGCCCCACAACCCACCCTCCCATCAACCTCCCCAAAAAAAAAATTCAAAAATGTTCCAAATGATGGAAAAATTGTAAAACAAATCTAAAGGGTTTTTCAATACCAAATACCTTCCTACATCTCGTTAAGCCAGAGTGGATGCACATGATCCCGATCCATAGCACTACAGTAAGAAAGCTGAGCGCAACTTGTACCAGCAGCTAGTATGGGGGATTCTTTCGATGATCAGCTTATGTGGACCATGCCTGTGAAAAGAGAAACTCCAAAACACGTTTTAAATAGCCCCCTCCCCCCACCAAAAACTTTACCAGCTAAAGTTGGTACTATTTCAATACAAATTTACTGCTGATAAAAAATAAAATGTATTACACTGGCACCAATGAGTTGATGTACAGGATAGTTACACCCACATGTACATTTCATGCATTAACTCACTGCTTGGGTAGATGTAGCTGATCTGTTCCAAAGAGGGGCACTGAAGTATTGAAAGACTTCTGCATACACACAAACTGGCTGCTCAGGAGACCATCCACTTTCACACTTGAATGATGCAACTTCAGTGGGGGAAGACCTATCGACAACAACGGGCTGCCTTTCTCTCCGGCGGAGGGGGAACTACTTCTGATCGCAGGGAGAAGTCCAATAAGATGCTCCTCTCGCCAGCACACTATCAAGGCACTCATGACAGCAGACACCACCACACTCATGTCAGCGCACAACAGGAAGGCGACCATGGTACAAAACGCTTTACATGGTTTTCCTGAAAAGAGGAAGAGAAAACTGTGCGAGAAATTGTATTTTGCAACAAATATGCATTTTATAAGACTAAAATACCTGAGAGTGGTACAGAAATACCTCTACCCAACATACAAACCACACCCTGCTTTAACTTGTAGGCTAGAAGATTGCACCCTGTCCCACCCTCTCAGCACTGGCTGGCTGGCTCGCTGCCGAACTGTGGTAACTGCTTCAGCGCTGTCCTCTGTGCTTCTACACTGCTCTGGGCCTCTGGCTCCCTCTGGTGTACACTTGTTGAGAACTCCTGTTGCTTCCTGCTCTCTTGGGCCCTCCTGCTCTTCCCTCCATGCCCTCTGGTCTTGTACTGCCTGGCTCCACCTCTGGTCCTCCCCTGCCTGGCTCCACTCTGGTCCTCCCACGCCCTCTGGTCCTCCCCTGCCTGGCTCCACCTCTGGTCCTCCTACGCCCTCTGGTCCTGTCCTGCCTGGCTCCACTCTGGTCCTTCCCTGTCTGGCTCTTCCCTGCGTCCAATGGCCTGGTTCCACGCTGGTCCTGCGATCTTCGTCTAATAACTAAGTCCATTCTTCCTCATGTTAACTAAGTCCATTCCTCCCCGATAACTCAGTCCATATCACCCCCCCCAAAAAAAGAAAAAAAAAGGCTCCTGTTCGTTCCCGATATTTCATTGTTTAAAGTCAAATGACTAAGACGAAGCCATTAGAATGAATGTTGCAATAAAAAAAAAGGTTTCACGACGACAGACCTAATAAGACTGAGGTGAGCCTCATGTAACAAAAATACAAAATGATGTCTGCTCTGCTATTTTGGTTTGCAAAAATACATTTTGTTTCAACATGTTACTTTCCTGGATTTACAGACTAGCTCGCTCACAAACTTCGATCTTCGTCTCAAAAATGTCTTCTCGTTAGATTTTCAACTGCAATAAATAGTTCTGACATTGTTCTTCATAACCACCACGTCACTATTCTTCAACTAATCTTTACAAATACCGTTTCGACTCCGGCTAATTTTAGCAGCATCTTGGCAGTAACATTTTTAGCTTACCATATGGCAAAGTTATTCGACTAGCGTCGAATAAGTGTCTTCAACTAACCATTTTACTTTTCTGCATAATTAGTCAGTTTTGTAAAAGTTGGTATTACACTGTTAGCCTTTACTTGAGGTTATGACCGGAAAACCCCTGGCCACTCCCTTTCGACTTCGTTTTAGCTATGTCATGACGTTATTCAAAACAACCAATAGGCGACGTTTACAAATTCCTACGTCACGGCTCCCATCTTGAGCCAACTGCCGTTTTGATCAACTGAAAGCATAATTTTCAAAAACAAAATCATAGCGTTAAATTTAAAAATGAAAAGGGTTAACTAACAAGGCGACCTTGAAGAGTAACGTTCCGCTAACGTTGGCACAAACATGAGTCTATATATGGCTCGCTTAGCTTGGCGTTAGCGCAGAAGCTAGTGACAAAAAAAAGAAAGTATAATTGCGCCACGCTATCGAATGAAAAAAGTATATTTCGTTAGTACATAAAGCCATCTCCCGTTTAAGAAGACAATTCTAAGGCTAAATGCCAAAAAACAACCCTTCGTAGCTTTGAATTTAAGCTATTGGCCGTTCTAACAAGGCCTCGCGTTCATTTACGCTTAACAAAAGACAATTTACGTTTATCAAAAGGCAAATATCAAACTACATGTGTTAAAAGTAAGCATAGTCGTTGCTATTGAGCCAAGCTCAAGACAAAAGGTAAAGAAACAAGATCGGATCAACCTGTACCGCCTGAGCTCGTTCCGAATTCGTGTCAATGCAGTGAACTGAAATGGCGTCACCAGCTCTTTTATACGATTTTGCTGTGGGTGGACTGCGGCGACAGGCGGTATTCATCCGACAAAAAGTAGTCCCTCCTTTTTACGCAACGAACACGTACAAAATACCGATTGAAACTTCAGAACTGCACCTAAAACACGACGATAATAATAGAATAAAGATTTCATTCGAATCAAATACATTATCGGAACAGAAGGAGTCATGATCACAAAAGCTCCGTGATAGAAATGTGCGTCGAAGAATATGTCTCTATCTTCTCTAACTCACTAGTAATCCAGAAGTAGATCAAGCGCTAAATTGTAATGTAAGTTATATTAAAAAGACACGTTTGCACCGTACAAATATTTTATCAATGTAACAACAAAACAGCTGACGTCACATGAAGGGTCGCGCGGAGTAATCTTTGCTTGTCTGTAACAACGTCCGACAAACTGGATCAAACCAGAATATAGTTGTATTGTCGGATCTACTTTCCCTGACTGCAATGATATGCTGTTTGTGATAAAAGAACAATAGAAAAAAACAGCCAACTCATCTCCCTTTACTTGGACGGCCTGTGTTCATTAACATGTCTTTTTTTTATTGCAGTCTGCTTAGTGTATTGTTGATGTAAAAGCTGCTGATACATGTTTTTATCACACAGTAACAGTAAAACACAACACATTAAGCCTGTAGTTTTTAGATTTTAGTGAGGTTTGACTTTAAATGTAATGTGTTATGTTGCGTTAGAAACATAAGAAACTGAGGAGAGTACGTGATGAAACCAGAAATATCCAGAAGGTGCCAGAAAATGTGTTGCAGTGACATGGTGGAAAATTACCAGGCCCAAGTTATTTCTGACCACCAGCAGAGGGTGCAGTATATACTGTTTGGTCACGTTGCTCCCAATGTTGAAAACTCCCACGTGTTTTTATCTGCAGAACTTGTTTTCAACATTGATTACAGTACTCCGGACAAGTCTGGGCAACCTCCCTTATGTAACTGTATGAACAATGGTGGCTTACTATTGATCAGCAGCAGCTAGGTGTGAGGACTTGTCCTCTGGCTGAGTTTCAACTCATCCCATCCCCCATTGAATTGATCCTTTTCATTTGCTAAACAGGAAGTAGTTAGTGGCATGTAGACCACATGCTAATCAAAAATTTAGTCTCTGTCTCTGCCAATTTACACAGAGTTTAGATGAGGTTAGAACGTGTGAGGAACAAACATTTAAGAACTGGAAAAGGCATTGCATAGCACAATTGTATCACATGAGAAAAGCAAAAGTGTTTTGTGAAATATATGTGTATGGGTTTATCACATAGTTTTGCACACTTCTAATAATGAATGTCAATTATGTAGGCATTTGTTGAATATTGGCAGGAAATATCCTAAAATCAATGGGACAACAATAGGCAGTTCAATAGTTTGATCAATTCAATTATAATAGTATAAGCAAAAACAACTGAGCAAAATAAAAAAAAAATCACATTTAAAGTTTGTAGCAAAAGGCAGCTTATGAGCTGTGAGGTACATCAGCAAATTAAACAGGACCCGTTATATAGATCCTATTCCAGAAGGGTCAATACAGTTGTCTCCTGTATGAGGACAAAGGCCTCGCTCTTTCAGCTGGTTCAGTGAGCATCCAGCTGTTACATCAGGCATGATGCAAAATCAAAGCCACCATCCAGGAATGTATAGATTCCTGCTCACAAACTGTGATTCCATTATTCTGCAGCCAGACACAGAGGAAGACCATGGTATTCATATAGACACGCAAACAATCTCACAACTGGACACTTTGACAAAACTTTTGGATGCTCTACAGACACTATTGCGAGTTCTAACTTCCAGCCTTTCTTCCTTACTTATTTTTCACAAAACCTCGCCTATATGTAGTGTCTTTACAATTGATGTCTACGGACTTGTAGTAGGTTTGTAAAGGAGAGCAGAAGACACAGCAGAATACCAACACGGATCGCCACTTGTATAGTCAACCCAACCAGGAAGGTATTTCCAACTTGCCACCAGGGAAGAAAAAGGTGATGGAGAAGTATTTTAAGCCTGTTCATAGCCCATCTTCTTTTCCGGATGAGATGAAGCCACAAAGGAACAATCATCATCACAATCATCATCATCACCACCACCAAGACACCCAGTCACACAGGTAGGACATCTTTTTCTGAAATTTGACAGACAAAAGGTTTCTTTGACATTCCATATTGCATACAGCATAGTTAAAAATGTTCACATTTACTTTGCTTTAGGTACACAAAGTTTGATGACACTGACAAAAACACAGACCACAGGCACCATCACCACCAACAACACAGCCAGTATCTCCATGACAGTCCTCACCATGATGCCCGCTATCCTCATCAGTTTAACCCCAGTGAAGAGGATGATATACTTTACAACCAGCATACTTCTGTCACCCTCTCCAGGGCCTCTTCCTCTTCCATCTCCTCCTGCTCCTCTTCCACCTCTTCGTCCTCTTGGTACACAGAGGCAAGTGCAAATGATTCTTTCTCTCTCCGTCATGCTGAGAGGCCTCCTCATTCCCTGTCCTGTTCTAATATCCCAGATGTGCGTAGAGCTTTCCGTGAAGATGACAGCAGTGAGCCCATTGTGTTTGCCACTGTCAAACATGGCAAAAAAGGCAGTGTTTGTAGCGAGTTAAGTGACAGGACGCAACGGAAGGGTAAACGGTTTTCCTCACTTGATCGAGGGCACAGCCGGAGTGATGAAGCCTTCATACAGGGTACTGACAGTGATGCTGGAAGACAAAAATCTAGAGCATCACAAATGAACTGTGGACCTCTGTATAAGACAGCCAGTTTGAACAGAAACCTGGCTTTCAGTGAGGAGGACATTCTGTTAGGGGTCTCTGGGGGACCCAAGAGGGCAGTGTCCTCCAGTCAGCTACCAAGCAAAGGGATTCTCAAAAACAAGGAGCATCCACCTGATATTCGCAAAGCAAAGTCAATGGAGGCGTTGTCCCCGAGGGTTTCTAAAGTAAGTCAGAATGGACAGAAGGGCAAAGGGATCACTCAAGCTGAGATTGAAAAGGCCAGGGCAAATTTTGTGCAAGGAAAACTGCAATTCTCTGCCTTTTTAGACGAGATTACAAAGCAGGTCATGAGTCCATCACATCTCACTGTTTTAGGCTTGAACCCTAATAAAACTACAGAGAAGGCTTCTACCACACCCTCAACATCTGAGCCAGTCAAACCTCAGCTCCCTCCCAAGAAGCACAGAGAGTGCACAAGACAGGAGACAGAACCGCACTCAAAACCTCCCAGCAGACAGGAAAAAGGAAATCAGAAGCACTCTGACTGCTCCAATCCGGACAAACTGATCTCATATTCAGGCAGGATCCACCATGGTAGCCCTCCACCTCATCAGTACCCCCACAACACCCACCATGGAAAAGACAAGAGGTCCTCATCCACCAAAAGCTCCATGTCAGGAGACAAATATGGCAGAGCTACCCCTCACCTCTCAGATGGAACAAGCACAAGTCCTGAACCCATTCAGCCCAAACATCGCCACCACTGCAAACAGCAGCAAAAAAGTCTCCAAACACAACATCAGCACTTCCCAGGTTCTGGGAACAGAGGACCAAACAACTCTCCCCCATCCACAGCCCAGGGTGCAGGCCCAGGACTCGGATCTGAGTCCTCATCATCAAAATCAGACTCCTCTCGGACCAGAGAGACAGCCTCCACTGCTACCAGTCCCAGCTCAGAACAGAGCAGTCGGCACCAATCACAACATATGGGGCACCCTAAACAGCACAGGGTGAGTTATGGTGTTTCATGCAATCTCAGTCACCCAACCAATATAATTTGAATGCGCTTTAATTTGATTACAAAATTCAAAAGACTGCGTTGAAAGACGTCTGTGAAAGTAGTCAGACAAGAGCTGACTCCTTTGAATAGAAAGCAGAGAAGGAGTGTGATAAACGCAGTATTACTGCTGTATTGCAATGGCAGTACAGCTGAGTCACAGGCTTTGTGGGATGTGTCAAACACTACGCATTGCAAGCTGAGTCATTCTTCAGCAATGCAGCAAATGATCGACCAGTGCTTTTAGGGGAAACTTCAGGCTTCCACTTAACATTTGTGTTCTGTTTACTGAATGTTTAGGCACAAAAGGCATAAAACACATTCACTGAGACAAATATGTGTTGTTCACAGTAGCAGCCAGCTCTGAGCAAAATGTGAGAGTTTGGTGCTTAGATAAGAGCTGGTATCACATCACTGTTATGTAAGAATCTGCTCAGACTCTTGTGTACTAATAAATACACACAACTTTATATAACATCACCGTTTTTTTCAGTGTGGTAGCAGCATAGAGTTTGGCTTTGCCTATTTGATTTAATGAATTCACATACACACACACAAACACACACACACACACACACACACACACACACACACACACACACACACACACACACACACACACACAGCAGCAGCAGGGGCTTGAGATGTAACTCAGAGACAGAATTCCTAAAGCTATCATTCATCTAGACCACCTCATCTGGCAGATCTTTTTTTTTCACTTTGTGTGACATTAAATTTATATTCCTTATATGCGTTCAGTACTGTACCTCCTCACTGATTCAGTCAATAAATATAATTATGTATAATTAGAGGACAGCACAGAAATGTAGCAATACTGACGCCATTCTGGAAAAATAAAGGTGCTGACAAATTATACCTGTAAGGATTTGGAAAGATGATGTTTTACTTCGATATAGAAAACATCAACCAATATAGGTTTAATTGATACCACTGCTGATTCTGAATCTGAAACCAATGTCTTACTGAAAGCACAAAAATAAAATGCGCCGCACTATATATTGTTAAAAATGATTACTAATCCTGAATGAGCCTGAACAATCTAAATGAATCACGAGGGACATATCTGTTAGACATATTTGAGTCAGCAGGAGTTGTTATCCCTCTGCAGAGTTGCCATGCGAGCAAGGTCACAGTGCTACTCTCCACTCCACGGGCCCCTCCTCTGGCCCTCTCGCATGTGCCATCCAGAGTGCTTCACATCACTCAGAGATGACAATCTAATGAAAGATCCTTGTACCTAGCTCATGGTGCCTTCAAGTGCATTCCGGCAAATAGCTATTAAAATGCCCTACATTCTGTGATTGCCTTTCAGAGAGGAGGAAATTGGAGAAGGCAATAGATTGGGCTGCGGGATTAAAATGGTGAAAGGGTTGATTAGATAGCAGCAGCCTGTCAGGATCTCATTGACCAGAGGAAAGGATACACTGTTAGGCAGCAGCCCAATGGGCCACACACACAGGCTGGCTGTATGAATGTCTACAGTGTTAGTAATCCTCCCTTTGTGCAGCAGAAGATTGTTGTTGTTGTTAAATTCCTCCAGACTACATGGTGACATAACAGTGGGAATATTATCGGATGTCACGATGTTGTAACTGTTTGGATTTACTGTTAGGGAAAGATGTTTCACTAAAAGACAAATGTAAAAGTTGAGCACGGAGGAACGCTGTCTGCCCTTCACATTTGTTTGCCTCTCTCCCACTCTTCCATACATTTTATCATAACACAGCCGAGTTCCTGCTATAATAAAGGTGTCCTGTTGTCAGACAATGGAACCAACAAATGACAACAATGGAACCAACAAATGACAAAGGACTGAAACATTTTTCACAGCAGCCAATAGGGATATCATAAATCGGTGTCCATCTGCATCCCCTTTTTTTGACCATCTACAGCCTTACACCTTTCTAATTTTATTACATCACCAGAAATGCTGCGGTGGTTTCCATCCACTGCTTTGGGAGGCATTGCAGCAGAAGACTGTATCTGTTCAAACTCCCTTGATGCATATCCAACAGTAAACCAGGCCAATCTCCCTTTCATCTGTAGAAAAGCTGCCTTTGCCTCTCCCTCATGACTCCTGTGTTTACACTCTGACAGCTAGCGGCTCAATGAACAGCAGTCAAACAGCTCTATAGACAGCAGCATTCAATAAAACAAGCCGTGCACTTCCCTGGAATAGAACACCGCTGTACTTCCAACGTCTCATATTTCTCCCGTTTGTCAACAGTTCAGTTTAGATGAGCTTTAACATGCATTCCTAGCTTACTATTCCAAAACATACCTTTATATTGTTAAATAACTTCAACGAAATATCCTGTCACCGTCGCCATGTTGGCAGCATCACGGTCCACCTAAACTCCAAATACAAGGAAAGAGGAGGAGCATAAGTAGAGTGCTAGTAGTGTCGTTCAGCATCCACCTGATACTCAAAGCTGTCACATGATCATGTACCGATATAATTAAAACAAGTTTCTCAAATAGCATATACGTTTTTTCATACAAGCCTGTAAAGTTGTTTACTTCTGCCTTAAAGTTGGCCAGTTTTACTTGACCCACTTTTGGAGCAAGTTACTAAAGGCTTTTGGGTGTATGGCAATTTTTACACTTTCCTGCACTCCCCCATGGTCTTCATGTCTCATGTCCCTGGAGTTTGGTTCCACAGCAACAACAACACGGGGCCACCTGCACATGAGCATGCCTCGGCTTAATCTGCTCTGGTGTTGGGCGATGCAGATTTAGTGGTCTACCTTCAGAAAGAGTAACTGTGGGACTGAAACAACAGTGTAAGTATACCCTCAGCCTAAGATTTCTCCATGCTGCAGACATTGTTCTCTCTGATAGAAAATAATATAGTAATGTACCGTATTAGGCCATCAGAATGATATGAATAAGGCTCATTTTTCTGTGTGTTAACCCCTTTTTACTTCAGTTGGATGCTTGTTGAAGCACACACTTTGGCTTCCTTTGATTACAAATTGCAATAGAATGAAATACGAATTAAGCCTGAACCTGTGTAGGGAGGAGAGAGAGAGAGAGAGAGATCAGTGATTTTTTTCCCCCCTTTCTGTTTGGCTGTAATGTAGAGAGGTTCAATTATAGGATTTCCATGTGTAGCCTCACTTAACATCACTCCAGGGGAGCAGAGTAACATGGAGTTGCACTTAATTTGGCAGCGGGGGAGTCGTGACTGTATCATCTGGCTGTGATTGTTCCTGCCACTGTCAACCTGGGCGACGGTGTGAAAAACATGCAGCGACACTGATTGGGATTGTTCTGAATTTACTGCTCTCCACAAACAGTGAGCTGGTTGTGTGTGTGTTTGGAGGACTGCTGCATTTTCATCAGTTCTGCTCTGAAGGGACATTTCTGGGATGACTAGTGTTAAGCCGTACAGATGGGAATGGCTCCACATGCAGCTACATTTCACTGTGTGGGTTTTTCTCAAATGAACGTACTGACAACAGATGCTGTAAGTCCCGCAGTTAAGCATTTCTGCCAGGCATTAGTTTGTCATGCGGAGAAGGAACTGTAAGTGAAGATGGACAAATCCTCTGCGACATCAGCCGTCCTCCGAAGATGTGCAGTCCAATATTTAGTTTGAAAAAGCCTCGTCTTGTTTCCAAACCACATATTTAGTGCTTCGTCTTTATTTCTGCTGTGAAGTCACAGCATTGACTGTGAAAACAATGGACAAAGCTTCTGTGACATCACCCGTTTGTTTGTCAAGAGCTGTTTTGAAGCTCCAGTACTCTCCGACCGTCGCCATGTTTCCAGCATCACAATCTGCCAAAACTCCAATAAGTGACAAAGAGAGGGAGTGCAGGTGTTGGACATTTTAACATGGGAGTCTATGGGAAATGACTCACTTTTGGAGCCAACCCCTAGAGGCTGCGGGGTGAATTACATGTTTTAGCACTTCAACATGGGCTTCAACTCTGAGCCCCGGATGTTGACGCTTGGTTTTTCCTCCTCACATTTTTCTCTTGTTTGGTCTACCGGAAGAAGCCGCTCTGCGCTTTTATTTTGAAGCGCTAACCGGATGTGTGTGTGTAGCCGTGCTGCTAGCTGCTAGCTTCCCGCTGTGTCTCCTGGATGAATGACATCATGCGGGCTGCTGCGTGTCTCCGTCTGCGACATGAAACCCGCACACTGTAACGCACATCCGGGAGGGTTGTTTAAAGTGAGCCGTTAGGTCCGCAGGCGGTAAGAAACAAAATCTGCTTCATCACTTCAGTCATGATTCAGCGACGGGATTTGTCAGCGTTAGCTAATAAGCTAGCTAGCTAGCAGCAGTCAGGTAGAGCTAACGCTAACAGCTGGCTAATGATGCTAATGATGCTAATGATTGATCCGTTAAGACTTCTGTCCACCTGACATTTAACATTAATTGATCATTTTTTCATTCAATATAATTTTTTCTTTATTATTATCTTTTTTTTCTTTAATCAGCATGAAAGACGTATTCAAATACTGTAATGTAATATTATGTCAACTAATTGATCAATAGATTCACAATCTGTGAATGTGAATCTAAAACAATCAATACAACTTGACTGTGGTTTATATATCTTTGTATTTTACAAAGTAAAACTGCTCGTCCCAGCTGTACTCACAGCAAAGCCTGCTTCTTATTAAACATTAATTATCTATTTATTCAACAGGCTGTGTTTGTTCTGGAACAGCTCTGGCGTCTTAGAGGCTAATGTCTGTGAAGGTTCTCAGTCATCAGGTCATTTTCATTCAAAGGAGTTGAATGAAGGCATCTGGACTTGTAGAGTTTTCTTGAAGACGTTTCGCTGCTTATCCAAGCAGCTTCATCAGTT
>JAVQJX010117847.1:0-10225 GCA_036025115.1 Ambassis agassizii | reverse complement strand
GCTGCGTCCAAGCTCCCGTTTTTGGTCCCTGAAATCTTTTTTGAGTTTTTTTAATTTGTTGATGAGCTGCTCGACGCTCCTCTCGTAGCCAGCTGCTGCCATTTCTCTCCGCAGCTGTTCGAACAGAGGTTTTGTTCTGTTCGCACCCTCCAATTGTCCTTGTACCTCCGCAGACGACCATAACGCCAGAAAACACTGGGTCTCCTCCTCGGTCCAATTTTGTTTGCTTTTAGCGTCCATTTCTTCGCTGGTATGAGGATGCTCATCCATATTTCAATGCTCTTTGGCCATTGAGCCCCGCCCCCATTGGCTGACGAAAGCTACGTGAGCTGGTTCCAAGTCTGGCCCAGTAATGAGTTGGTGCCAGGATGGAACCAGTTTTGGGAACAAGTTTTAGGCGGTCGAAAACCAAATAACTGGTGCTAAGTCTGGCTCTGGCTCCGATCCAGCACTGGAACCAGCTCGGTGGAAAAGGGGCTAGTGTGGACTTAAAGTCCATTGTTTACAATATTTTTCACTCTGTCTGCAGCACACGTGGCACCGTCACTATGGTAAAATGTTACTTTGTTAGTAAAATCCACTCCAAATCCAAGCTAGTCAAACACTGTAACACAAAAGACTTGCTCTTATCTTCCCTCTGTAGGTGTAGAACATACAAAGTGAATTAACATCAGTAGCAAAAAAGTTACAAAAGCAAATCAAAGGCATTGTTGTAGATACTTGTCAAACAAAAAAGAGACGGCTGAAAAGGCATTGGTGTGTGCCTAATATTCTAATGAACTCTAGTCGGCTATTCAGACAGCAAGTCATTGCGGGAGAGAACTGAGCTCTACCATCAGCATGCTGGGAAGGTTTCAGTGCCTGCAGGGAGGTTCTTTTTTAATTAAGCAGCAATTCACCTCTATAGACCTCTGTTGAAGTGGCTCTGTTTGCATTTCCACAGCAGGATTTTCGTACATGCATATAGACATGCAAGCACCTCTGTCTCCACTGCCACCTGTCACTGGCAGCATGGATTATGTGTGTGTGTGTGTGTGCACACAGCAGTTTAACAAGGCAGGATTTTATTGTCTTTTTTAATACAACCTTGAAATGTCAATGGTGCTCAGACATGTGTTATGTGTGCTGGACTTTAAAAAGGGAAAGGGAAATGGACAAATGTGATCATAGGTTATTGTATTTTCAGTTGGTCATAATGTTATGGCTGTTCCCTGTTTCTGTTGACCTGCTTCACTTTCTGTGATAGTCACGATTCTGAGCACAGCTGCCTGAGCTCCATCAACACAACATCTCCTCATAGAAAGGATGACAATTCTATTATATTCCAAAAAAAAATCAGCCATAATATCAGCAAACTGGGCAAAAATCCATCTCTCAACTTTGTTTTGTTTTCTATACAAAAAATCTCAATTACTGCGAATCTGTTCATCACTGTCATTGTTGTTCCTAATATTATTATTCAATATTGGTTCCTTCTCAGTAGGCACATGTTTATATTTACAGCATTCACGATGCCAGGCCCAATTGTCACAGTGTCAGATCACGTGGGCGGACATCTTGTATAAGTGAGATGCCTCTAACACACATCGCAGTGGCACACAATTAGTGCCACAAGGGAGCCAAACACTTTATTGCCTTTTTTTCCCCTCCTACTGTAATATCTCTTCGTCTTATATTGTCCTCTCTCCTCTTTCTCCAGCAATCTATAACTACGATGCCCGGGGAGAGGAGGAGCTGTCACTGCAGATTGGTGACACAGTGCACATACTCGAGACATATGAAGGTGAGAACAGGCTTATTGATGCATGATTAGAGCTGACATGCAAATGTTGAACATTTCTGTCGTGTGTAACTTACATTTAACCTAATTATGCTTCCTATCAGACTGGTACAGAGGACATAGGCTGAGGAGAAAATCCAAAAAGGTGAGTGGCTTAAAACATGCACTGATTTACACGCCCTTGTGCTTGTGTCTTACTCACACCATAATATTGTTTCGGTTTCTTCCTCTTCCAGGGCATATTCCCTGTTTGTTACATACATTTGAAAGAAGCCACGGTCGAGGGCAGTGGGTAGGTATTTCCACACTTGTAATATGAAGATGTGCTTCTCCTTTCACATGCATTATTAAACCAGCTCACAAATGGAGCACAAATGAGACATTAACCCTCTCAATTCCTTATCTGACTTAGTGAGAAGCTCATTGTCTTGATAGAAATGCAAGTTGCACATAGATGCCCTCAGAGGTTGTTCCAGCAGAAAAAACCTCTTGATCTGATGTGACATGTGTGTTTGTTGTGGCACAACTTGTGGCACTGGTTTTGTTTTGATGTGTCTTCTTTGATTTCGGTCGTGCAGCACAAAGATAAACTTCAAAGTCCTTGAATTGAAGAAAAAAGCTTGACAAGCAGAGATTTTATTCACACGAGCTGTGACATTCTTCTGGTTCACTTGAACAGGCAACATGTTTAATAGTTAACAGTGGAAGGAACTTTTATATGATGATTTATCTGGGGATAAAAGCCTTAGAGAGCCAGCCTTCTTTTATCACACCCTGCATCCCTCACATACTTTGCTCACAACGTCTTTGTGTGTGTCGTGGTGAGAACTCAGAATCACTGTATCGTGCATTTGTTCCCTGTCACTGCAGGCCGAAGGAGACGGTCATTCCCACTGAGCTGCCTCTGGTTCAGGAGGTTACCACCACACTGCGGGAGTGGGCCACAATATGGAGGGACTTATATGTGGTGAGCCAGTCTGTCTGTCCTCTTCAAATGGAAGCTTGTCACATACAGACAGCGCATTTATTTTTTTGCACATTTGACAATTTTTTTTGTGTTCACTATGTTTTGCTGCTTGTTTATTTGGTTTTGAACAAAAAAAAAGCATCTGTCACAGAAATGAGCATGGTGCTGTTTTTTTTCAGATTTCTTCTGTGAATAAATGAAAATAACATCCACCTCCAAACACATCATTGTGTGTACCCCTCCTGAATATGCTTCCTGTCTTACAAAATTGTGTTTACAAGCAGTTTTGATGTTTAACTGGTGAATTGCTGGGATTTCTTGGTGCATTACTCCATAATGTCACCTGTCTACATACACACATTCACCCTCTGGTAGACACACTCACTGCTAGAAATCAAAGCATTCGCACAGTGGAGCACTTGGCATTTCTTGTCTAAACAATACACTGTTCTCTACGACAGGGGGACAAGCGTGAGATGTTCAACTCAGTCCGTGACATGATCTATGACCTCATCGAGTGGCGCTCACAGATTCTGTCTGGCACCCTCCCGCAGGACGAGCTCACTGAGCTGAAACAGAAAGTCACCTCCAAGATAGACTACGGCAACAAGTGAGGATCTGTCCGTTAGAGCACTTTAGGCCTGTCCTTCTCTCTTTCTGGTTTATATCCCTTTATCCTCATATCTATCCGGAAAAAAATGACTCTTGTTGGAATAGGTCAGCAGTGTCAGTCAATAGAAAATGACAGGGTCATCACTTAGCTTGGGAGGGATTTAGCTTTGCCAAACAGTACTGTGGTCCATCATGAAATGACAGCTCTTGCTGTGTCTGCAGCGGGCCTAAAAAATCGTTTGAAGATGAAAATTGTGCAGCTCCATTCTGCTCCTGTGATGAAACTTTAAACCTTTGGCCAGGTAGAGAAATGGCTGTTGCCTCTGCACTAGCAGGGAGCAAGTAGCTGATAAAATACATTGAGTACATGTTGGCTGCATGCTCTTCACCAGCACACTCTGCAGCAGAAAGAGCTGGACAAAACAGACAGGAAAACAGTGGAATAACACGGTATATAATGGAAAAAATCAGGTAAAAGGAGTAGCAGGTTATGCTTAAAGGGAGAAATTCAACCACATTGTGTATGTTTTTTTTTTATCTTGACATCTATTTTTATTCCCCTTGTTGTGTTCAAGGTACTTGGATCTGGATTTGGTGGTCAGAGACAAAGATGGAAACATACTGGACCCAGAACTCACCAGCACCATCAGCCTATTCAGGGCACACGAGGCGGCTTCCAAACAAATTGAGGACCGCATCCAAGAGGAGAAGGTACATGCAGACAGGATCTAATCCTGCTGCTTTTATCCAGATATACATCAAAGATAAATGAAAGCCCATTAGTGCACAGTGTGAAAGAACATGGTACACAACGTGATCTAAATGTAGTCGCATTTAGATGTGCCTTGTTGAAGCCATAATTATACTGCATTAGAAAATAAATGAAAAGGTCATGCAATGCAGTTATATAATGTCTGAAAAACATCCAATCCTGGTACTTGGAGACGCTTGTCTGCTTCTTCAGCAAGTCAGGAATTCAGCCAGATTCCCAATATATTTTACTTGGCGTGTCAGTGGCTTCCCTCACCTGAATGTCATCCGGCAGTATGTTGGGAGTGCCAGACACTAAGTGCCCTGCAGTTATGTGGTCTCATTTTATTTGACCTTCTCTATTAGGGGTCTTTATTGCATATGCATGTGTAATAAGAAAGTGTCCAGGTCAACATGATAAATATTAATGATGTGGCCTCTGCACATTTTTGAAGGGTAAGCAGGGGGATCACACTCTTAAGTTCTTTTTACTGTCCCAGGGATCAAGAAAGGATTTTTATTCTGTTTTCAGTTCGTTTTTTTTTTTTTTTTTTTTATTACATTTTCAGACACAGCACAGTAGCTGACACCACACAGTGTCTCTTTTTCTTTATTTGCTGCTGGACTCTTTGTTCAAACTACTCTGGCCTGAGCCCTGTCTGTATGTGGCAGGAAGCCACCCAAATAAATACCCAGCATTCGCTGTGACACCTCTGTTTCTCTGGCAGTCTCAGAAGCAGAATATTGATCTGACAAGGCAAGCAAAGTTTGCTTCCACGCCAGCTTTCGCCCTCTTTGTGACTCTGAAGAATGTGGTGTGCAAGATCGGCGAGGACGCAGAGGTGCTCATGTCTCTGTACGACCCTGTGGAGTCCAAGTTCATCAGGTAAACCCACGGGTGCACACACAGTGTAAGAATGTGGCTGCAACAAATGGAGCCTGCTGCCCAGGGATTTGCTATTGTTTCAGGATTTTGACAGCAAATTATCACAAGTAGAGCAGCTCAGCAGTGGAATGTTACTCTTGCATCCAGCATCAGTCATGCATTTTATGGTGTCTGGATTAACATTCAGGCTTGTGGAGCTTTAGTTAATGCTATTCTTCTCATTTCAATGTATTAGATATTTTTCAATATGAATGCGAGCCATACCCTTTTCTCTCCCATACAGTGAGAACTACCTGGTGAAATGGTCAAGCTCCGGTCTGGTGAAGGACATAGACCAGCTCCATAATCTGCGTGCAGTCTTCACGGTGAGTGTTTTGGCTTGTGAATGTGTGGGCACTCGCTTGTAGTTCACGGTTTACTCAGCCATATTATGAGGCATGTGGGAGCCTGTTTGCTGAGCCTGTATTTGTTAAAGTCTCCTCTCAGAAAGAGCCCAGCTTTCTGTATGTATTTACCAAGGCAGTCACCTCTATCTAATAGAAGCCCAAGGGCACGAAGGTCAGCGTGCGCCCACTGCAAGCACTTTGCTAGTTTGGGAAAGGGATTGCCCGCAAAAAATGAAGATGTGGACATAATCAGGCACAGCTGAAGCAATTTGTTGTAAAAACTAGTTTACCCTTTACTCACCCTCTGCTATTCTTCGCAGTTTTTTGTCGAACACTGTGGCACAGTTGTAGTTCCAGAATGGCTTTAAATCCTAATTGTTTTTCACCCCATACTGCACTTGTCTTGACTGTAATAGTTTCACCGTCTGAAGTGGAGCTCACCATTCAGTGACTCCAAGGCATCAGCAGTTTTCTTTTTCTCCCATCATCAGGACTTGGGCAGCGAAGATCTGAAGAGAGAGAAGATCAGCTTTGTGTGTCAGATTGTCCGAGTGGGGCGAATGGAGCTACGAGACAACAATACTAAGAAGCTGACATCTGGTCTGAGACGACCCTTTGGAGTGGCAGGTAGGGCAGACAACACAGAGACTCGACAATAACCTTTTGGTCAAAACTTTTTTTAGGAGTTTTCTTTTAAAGCACTGATTCAAGCTGGCTCTGGTTAAAGATAGTCCCAGACTCTTTGCCTTGGTAAATAAATATATTTGGCTAAAATTCAGAGATATCCTGCTGTAGTAGAGAGAAGAATTAGAGTTAGATTCATCTCTCGTTGGCGAGCAGCCAGGTGTTTCGTAAACTAATTAGATTGGCGTTTTGCCCACAGTTGTCCAACAGAGAAAATGATGCCCCTCTTTCTGCCTTGTTTTCAGTGTCTCTTGAAAGGAAGGTGAATGACAGGCTGTCATAAATCAGGCTATCTTTAGACAGCATCATTATTGCCCCTGTGTACACGATCCTTTTTAGATCTGACATAGTTATAAAAAGTCTTTAAGTGGCTCACCTCTAGCTTTAAGAGTTATAGAGTGAAGGTGAGGTCTTAGAGCATCGCTTATTCTTGCAACACATTTGATGGCCACTTGGGGCAGTCTCCATCATTATCCTCTATGCTATAATGTACAACTTTGCTACAGTAATCACCCCCCCCCCCCTTTTTACAGCTGCAGGCTTTGCAAGTTTTAACCGTCTATCTCTTTTCTTATTTTTTTTTTCACAGTAATGGATGTCACTGACATCATAACGGGCAAAATGGACGATGAGGACAAGCAGCACTTTATCCCATTTCAGCCGTAAGTGCGCTGTGCTGAAACACAGATTGAATTGCATGCAGCATAGAGTTCCTTTAAGTTAGGGGTAATATTGCATATATGAGGCAGATATATATTTCTACTCATACTGTTATTTCTAATTTATGAGTGTATACAGTTTATTAGAGACAGAGCAGTTTTATTTTTACTTTTCATTCACAACTTTTGAATCCTTGACACTGGATTAGTGGGAGATTTAAGTGCTCCCCAATTCCCTGCTGACTCAATTAAGACATTCTCATTAACTGCTACCATTTTTGTAGGATGGCATACAGAGTCAGAGTAACCTTTTCCTTAACGTGATTTCCTGCATAATTGAAAACGCTTCAGATTCAGGCAGTTTAGCTGGCAGATCACCTCACTTAACAGTTTTATCTGTGAGCATAAATCATGGAAATTAGAGCCTTCCAGTGTGAAGAGAAGAACGGGTTCTACAAGGGGGTTATTTATACCCAAGTGTGAATATTTGCCATTGAAGGGAAAAATGAATAAGTTTTGGAAATAGCAGCTCTAACACAACCCATTATTGATGGTGTTTTCAAGGCTGGCAGAGGAAAGAATAAGTAAAGGGAGCCATTTAGAGAGTTTGACATAGTGATGTAATTTGGCTTCCAAACAGAAATGATGATGGCCCACAGAAATGGGCACCATAGATCCTAATCCTGCTGGCATAATTCGCTGTTTTCCTGAAAACTGCAGCACCTCATTGACTGTTCGGTTTTCGATGATATGTTGCGGTGAACTTAC
Source organism: Ambassis agassizii (assembly GCA_036025115.1). NCBI lineage: Eukaryota > Metazoa > Chordata > Actinopteri > Ambassidae > Ambassis > Ambassis agassizii. The sequence goes on along the minus strand of JAVQJX010117847.1, from coordinate 2,733 downwards.
CAATTAGATGTGAGGATTTACAGCTGCCTTTGCTATCACTCAGACAAAAACATTACATTAAAAGACCTCATCTAAGAGTATTTTTCCAACTTGAATCATATTAATCTGTTAATCTGACCTAAAACCTAATCAGAACATTTCCCATTTTGTGCTCCACTGTGTCCATCCAGCAAAATCAAATTCAAATACCAAAACATTATAATTGCAAACCTTAAGAAAAAGCCTAATTAAAGAACAAAACTGTGCTACCGCTTATCCTCCCTACAACTTTGAATCCAAAATGAATACAAGCAAGGAGGCACTGAAGACTATATTTTATTGTTTCCTCCATCCTGACATCACCACCGTCTTCTCCTCCGCTGCTCTTCTCCTTCTCCACACTGCAGCTGCCATCTCTGTCCGTCACACACATTTCTTTGACAGCTGCCACGCATATGGGGCTACCCAGATCACATCTGCTACTTTCTTATGCTCTCAATTGTTTCCATGAATTTGTTACACACGGAGCCCGGCAGAATACAAAAACCCTTCTACTGTAGTGTTTCTCTCACACAACACAGAGTGGTGATGTGTGTCTGGGTGAATTCCCGCTGTTACAGCGTGGGATTTTATGTTTCTTGCTTTGAAAACACTTCAAGAACGACCGTGGGCAGGTCAGCCTTCCCACTGAGTCGATGGCTCTAATGATGCTGACTGGGCCACATTTCCTAAATGATGATTTCTCTGTGTGTTTCTTTCATTACCCATCCTGCCTTAACCGCTAACAAGTGGCTCTGTGTCTGTCATGGTATTGGCATCACTCTTCGGTGTGTCTCTCCCTCTTTCTCTCTGTCTTTCTCTTTCATCCCGCTCCCCTTCCACACAACCATCACTTTGTGGCTCTTCCTGCCCCGCTCCTCTACCTCCTTGTCCTCTGTGTCTGCCACCCACCTCTCCCCCGCCCACCCCCCTTCCTTCTCTGTTGGTGCTTGCCTGTCGTGTGCGTACTGCAGGCTAGCGTTGGATGACGCCATTCGCCACAAGCAGCTGAACATCTCCCGTTTTTCACCCAGGGTGGCGGGGGAGAACGACTTCCTCCAGACAGTCATCAACAAAGTTATCACCGCCAAAGAGGTCAATCACAAGGGCCAAGGTACAGTGCAGTGTTCAATGTTCAATTATTTTGAGTGATTGAGTGTGTAGGATTTGTGAGGCTCTATATCTTATTTATATTTTAAGTAGCTTAGAATGAGCCCTTTACATCTGCATTCAACAAAGCCCACCACTTACTCAACAATTACTTGTAGAAATATGCATATATACACCTTTGTCTGAAACTTAATAGTCCATAACAAACTGTTATAGGCACCACCTGCGCCTCTGGGCTAGTTCCCACCTCAGTAACCTTCCTCCCCTCGGAGCTGTTATAAGACCATTTTTTGGGTACTAAAAAGTACTTGTGCGGTCAGATTCGCTGTAATGAAGTGGATGGCAGAAATAAACAAAAGACAACACAGCATTTTGAAGCCAACAGAAGCCCACAAAGATGAGGAGAGACGGAAAGAAAAGCCAAAAAATATACTGATAGGACAGTGTTTGTTAAGAAATGTTGGTTTTGTTGGCAAATTATTGTGCCATTGGGAAACTACTAGTGGTTCTAGGAAGGCATCTAGTAGCACCATAAGTTCCTCTACGCGCTTAGAAGGGAAGAGGCATTCATTTGACTACATGCTGCAACCTCACCGCTAGACATCGGCTATTCCTACACACACTGGTCTTCTTCTTGACCTCCTTTCTTTAGCAGCAAAACTGGTAGTCTTGCTAATAAGAAGTATAATTTGTTCTTAGTTCTCACACTACAAATTATTGCTCCAACTATAAATAGTTGCTCACATCACCATGACTACAGTAATCCATTTAATTCAGTTAATTAAGCAGGCTAGTCTTGTGCAAAGACTAGCTCTCATCAGTGACTTGACATCTGTGGTTAAATGAACAACCTTAGCTGTCTAAGGGATTTGGGCTGTAGGGAAAACAACATGACGGTCCCCATGGTATTGTCATGCCCGATGAAGATGTACTTGGATAAATGTCAGGTCTGCTCTGACCCACACTGGGAAGAACAGTGGAGTACTGATAGCAGCTGTTTCCGTCTGGCTCGCATATCAAAAGGCTTCCAGCTAAGCTAGTGAGGGATGTGTCGCTCATAACAACACGGGGGCCCGTAAAGTGAACGTGAATAAAGCCTCCAAGGTTAACAAGCACCATTCGTTTTGGTGGCCTCTGAATAAGTTCACTACAGACTGCTTTAATTGGGTACTTTTTCAAAAATCACGTTCAAAAGGTTGACTTTTTGTTTTCCCTGAGAGGAGGTTAAGAGGGAGTGATGCCACCTTTAAAACGTGCTTACGGGGCTGAAGCTGCCTCGCGGTGCAGTGAAGAGGAGTTACTGGGATGCTGTTAAAAATATGACCAATGAAAGACCCTCTATGCCCCTTTTACAGTTATTCAGAGGGATTATTTAAGTCCTGGAGTTATCACACGATATATATTTTTTAGCATAAATCTCACTTATTCAGGGAACATAGTGACCTGTAAGAATAATTTTGAGGATATTAATGTGATTGTATTGATAAATGTTCTCTTCTCCAAGTAGATAATTTACTCATGTTCACACATGACATTAAGTGAATGTATAGGTAGGTATTTATTTCACACCTGATATTAGAAAGTGTGACAACTCATCAGATTTCT
>JAVQJX010117804.1:0-14348 GCA_036025115.1 Ambassis agassizii | reverse complement strand
TTTCTCTTTATATTTATGAATGAAGAATTTGTTCTTCCATTATTTTTCGCTATTGAAACTGCTAAAAAAAAAGATTAAAGACATTAAACTGTTTCTGAACTTCTGTACAGCTTCAAACAGCATCTATGTAAGCAGTGTGGTATCCTCTTTTACATTTCTTTTTTGTCTTTGCGTTTGACTTTTGGAAGGTGGTGTGTAAGCCAACATAAAAATGCATCATCATGAGCCAAGGTCAGTGTGTGTTTTCACTCATGTACCTTTCAGTAAACATACTCAGCTTACCTGTGAAACAAAAAGTAGAGCACAAACAAGGATTTTAAAAACAGGAGCGAAAACATTGTTGATCATGATTCTTTACTGCACTTTGTTGGTTAAAACGCATGTGACCCAACAATATTGTGTGTCTCCATCCTGCACTGTTTCAGCTTGTGAGACTCCCTGAAGGCAGTCAGGAGGAGCTTCAAAAGAGCTTTGGCCATCAGGGGACTTTCATTTGGTTTCATCTTTGTCTTCCTGTTCCTCTGCTTTTTGTTGCACCAGGGAACAGGAAACACTCCACAGAGAGTGCAGCTTTGTAGTTTGACGGGGCGCTGTGTAAACACGGGAGACATATTTAACACATGTGTTAAATATGTGATGTTTTTAGAGCCATTTCTGGAGCTGTGCCTGTTTAATAAAAAATTGAAGTCACACACTGATGTAATGTGCCTGAAAACACTGACTGATGAAGAATCGCTCATCCTTCCTGCGCAGCATTGTGGTGTCCCTGCATCAGTGTGTTTTTGTTTGTGACCTGTGCTTCCTCATTTCCCCCTTCTATTCACTTCCCTGCGCTCTTTGAAAGGCTTGACATTCAGTGCTTCAGTAGGAAGGATGGGCTCTGGAGCGGCTATATTACGTTATCTGGGGCTCAGTCTCCCCTCAGGTCCCTGCTTAGCACTCAGAAAAGACCTGTTGTGTTGAGATAGCGGCGTGTGCCATGCTGTGCTGTGGCGCAGAGGTGATCAGCTGTAATGTTTACCTGCTGTCTGCATTGCAGTCAAGGTCAGTGGATTACGATGGCTGCAGCCCAATTCATGAGCATCAAGGTGAGACCTCAGTGAGGTAAGGTTTCTTTTACACGCTGATCTGTCCTTTTGTTGGGGATGGATTTAAGTGGTTCTCCTGACCATCAATCAGGCCTGACAGGAAGTGCGTGTTGCTTTGGTGATTATGTTGCTCTGGTTAGACTGGGCTTCCCACCATAAAGCCTGAGGAGCTCTGTCGGGAGAAGATGTTACATATTTGAGTGAACGTGAACAAACTTCGGTAACTAAGACGCAACCTTGACTTGTCATTACCAAGGTCTACTGTGTCCCTGGTGTAAATACAGATTTTTAATTGTTTATCAGGGTCACATTATTATGCAGTCACAGTCTGTGATACCAGCGGTAGATCCATTATAAGGTGGCAGCAGCAGTGTAATCAATCACTGTGTGTCGGGCAACAACATGACATATGACGTGTAAGATCTGAACACAACTCTGTGTGTCTTTCTTTCTTTCTTTCTTTCTTTCTGCTTTGAGGGTTTTCCAAATTAAGAAGAAGCTTCAAGCTGAAACTTGAACTCACAGCTCTCTTTCATTTGCTTTTTGGACAGCAGCTTCATGCAGCAGCAGATCCAAAGAACAACTTCTGGAACAAGTTAACAGTAACTGCTCTGATGGTTTTTTTCCTTCTTGTCCTTCTCTTCTCTGTCATTCTTTAGCACTTCAGATTAGACCGATGGTGACCCACTATATATGTATCTTGTAATCATTTAACATGTTCCAAGTAATTATAGAAGTAGTTATAGAGTAATTATGATAGGTCTCCCCCCCAAAGGCAAATTTGTCACTACCTATTATGTACAAAATAATTACACAGTGTATTTTACAAGCTGCTGAGTGTCCCTGTTTTAATGAGCTTAGTTATACAAGTATTTCATCTGCACCGATGTTTCAGTCTGATCCTTTTCAGGTAATCATGTTGTCAGCCTGTCCTCACCAGGAAAATGTGACATAAGGTCAATATTTTTGTCCTTGAAAATGGAACATGTCAGTATTTCTCTATGTTTGGGGCAGGGAGCAGTACACGTTGTAAAGTCTGCTTAATGTTATGATTTTGTGTGTTTTAAGATGATTTTATGTAACCCGTTATCCTGTTTTTATGCCATAATACAGCCATTATTAAAAACAAAACAGCTTGTGGTGTCAGGGGACTTGAACCTCAGACTCTTGTGTGAAAGTCCACCTGTGCCTCTACCACTCATCATATCTACGAATATCTATGAATCATCAGCGCCAGCTTACCACTTCTCTTGATTATTAGAGATGTTTCATGCATTAGTTGTTGATTGCCAAGCTTTGCTTAAGCAGCACTTACACATCAACAAAAATCACACAACTTCACAGGAGCAACCCTCCACACCAGCCAACGTCTGTTTATCAGAGAGCAACAGCTTGACGGTGTGATCCAGTGAGTCTCCGTCACATTGCAGGGAAGTAAATAAAAGGAAATCACTGCTGGTAGGTTATTGATTCGACATGTTATTCTGCTGTGTTTACTGCTCAGGTGACAGACGGATTTCCTGCGTGGTGACAGGCCTCTTCTCCAAACTGCAAGAAGAGCTCTCCAGGTAAGCAGTGGAAGAATCCACCGTGTGTGTGTGCTGGTTGAGTCACAGCAGGTTGTTTTATACCTCAGGTTTCAATCTGGATTTACACCCGCTGCTGAATGAATTAGGTCTCTTTGTGGCATATTAAAGGTGAGTCATGAATAATTTGTTATTATTCTTTAGTTCTTTCAGATAAAAAAAAAAACCTGCAAAAGCACAGGAGAAGGAGAAAAATACAAAAACTTCTTTGTCATCAGAAGTACAAGTGCTGTGTTTGCCAAAGCAATTTATTTCATACAGGATGGGATTTCCCAGTGAAATATATACATTCTCTCTCCCAAAACACCAGGGGCAGGAAACATAATGGATATTTCTGTGTGTGCCTGCTGCATTTAAATGTACATTCAGGTATACAATGAAACATTTTGGCTGTCTGCGTCAACAAGACACAGCTGAATAGTTTTTTTTTTTAAATTCAATTGATGCGGTTAATTATTATTTTATCTACAGCTGAGACTAAGTTAGAGATCTGTGTATTGTGGCAACAGAGCCACAGTGTATTATTTTTGTATATATGGTGATGAGAGCATAATGAGTGTGTTTTTCTCCTTTGGATTATGGCTCCATGTGTGGATTGCTGTCTCTAATGAGAATGATCTTGTCTATCCAATATGTTGTTTATCTCAACACAAATGAACGTTGATGTGATGCTGCAGCGTGGAATCACTTTTTAAGTGCATCTTGCAAAAAGCAGTCACTCAGTGTTTCCTGTGAGATATGATTAATGAAGCATTGAAATACATTGTGCAGATTGCAGTTATTCAGAGATAGACACGGTGTCTCAGACTGCAATTGATTTACACATTAATATAAAGGTGCCATAATCTTATCTTGAAAATCTCATTGATAGCTTTTTTTTTTCACTTTTGAAAAGATGAGTGATACCCAGTTTGAAACCCCAATAACCAGCGGATAATTGCAAACCAGTCAGAGCAGCACCCACAGAAATGGAGGCTTGCAGTGGCAGCAAATCAACTCCACCTGTACACAAGACAGATGGAGTGAGCGGAGAGGCAGTGACCCCCCTCGCTTGTTTAGAGGGAAACCACACTGTTATGGAGGAAAACAAAAATTTTGACCGACAGCTTTTGATTAAATTAGTGAGAGGAGCAGAGCTGAAGGAAAATAGTGACTGCAGCATTGCCGCAGCATCCAACACTAAACCAGACTTCCTTTGTTTTGTAGTCCTCTCAAAAACCAGAATATGTATGTATTTAATTGGCTAAACATGTCTATTCAGATGTGTTATCTACTGTCAGACAATGGACAGACCTGACAGAGAGGCAGCATTAAAAAAAATCATCTCAAATTGCTTTGCTGTTGCCGGTCTTATCATTTGTGAGTCTAAAGCCCTTGACTTTGAGGATGAGATAGTTATCTGGAGGCACAAAATGAGCTCCCTGACTCTGATTCTATATTGCAAATAAGACGATGATTATTTTTCTTACAGAGGCAGACTCTTAAAGTTTTTTCTTTTGAGTTTAGTATCACTTTCAGAAATGAAAAAAAAAATCCTTAAAGTAGGAGTATCAGTGTGTCCTGATTCACATACAAAACGTGTCCCGTCCCATACATGCAATCTACATGATGGCAACGCACAATCTACTAGATTACATCCTGGAAAGCTCTCACTCTGTATGTGATGACTCATGTGCATGGGAGAGATTAATATGGCAATTGCGTTGAAAGACCCGGCAATTCATGAGAAGTGTTTTAATAGCCCTGATATATCTAAATCAGACAGCTGCTGTCTGCACATAAATCTTCCCACTTCGATAGAACAATGGCACGACTTAATTGGCAGGGTGGTACGGGAAGAATATAATCACCTGCAGGTTGTGTGATGAAAACCACACCGCTGTTTGCATTCCTCAGAGGTGGACAAGGATGTGTGACTGAAGGAACACTTTAGAGATTTACATTTTTAAGTTATGACAAACGTGAAGATAAAGGATGAAAATGTAATGGAGCAGGCTATACTGCAAGGGGGGGAAAAAAGACAACAAAAAAAGGAAAATAAAAGGAAAATTAGAAACAGAGAGCCAGATGTCATGGCCTATCCAGCATGGAGTTTCACCATTGTTATTCATAGAATTGCATGCTTGGATTAGGAGAGGTTTTCTCACCCACACAACATTCTCGTGGCCTGAAATTGCCACTTAATTCAATGACAGGGCAATGAGATGGGACCTGATTAGAAAAAAGCAGCACAAGCAGTGCCTGGCAAGAGCTGATGATACAGTATAAAGACATCTCTTATTTTACAGAGGCGCGAGGGAGAGGGGAGGGGGGGGGGGGGGGTCCACAGCACACACTGTATGTCTTTTTCTGATTTATTCACTTTTGTCAGTATTTCTAATATGAATGAAATAAAACATGATTTCACCATGATCTCTTTCTTCAGGTTCCTGCTTCTTATTATCACCTGCTGAACCAAAGAGCCTCTCATTTGACGCTATTTCAGGTGTCCTCTCTGGCGACACCTGTGGCGATATTTGGTAATAGCAGGTGTGTTTTTTGACCTTGTCTTCAGGAAATCTAGGAAGCACATTTCTGCAGGTGGGCTAGCAGGTACTGAATATATCATTTGTGTATGCTTTTTCAATGTCTCTAAAGTAAACATCAATATTGAAAAAGGATGAAATATGTGTCATAGAATTTATCATTGCTGACCCATAACTATCATTTGACCATATAAGTGAACAGTACTTTTTTTGGTTAAGGCAGACCTTTGTGAGGGAGTCCACAGAGTTTCGAATAAGTCTATAAAGCTCACTGCTGACCATGAGATTTGGCAAAGCATCTGATCCCCTTCTCCCTGCGGGTTCCCATGGCCGGTGTCCTATCAGGAGCAGCCTCTCGTCCAGAGGCATGTTCCAGAGATAACAGACCCACAGGAGAGCAGCGACAATAAGCAGATGAAAGGTCTGGGAGGAGCTAAATAAACACTGTACTCAATAATATTGAATTTGTTGTACAAACCCTGAGTCTCAAAGAGGAGCTGATTATCTGCAGCCATACTGTACTGTACATAAATCAAATGAATCATTCAATTTTCTAACAGTTTACATGTCTCTCTGCTCCGGATGATCACACTGACATCAACACTGTTCCTCTGTGCAAGACATGGCCCAGTGACGTCAATACACATGTGCCTCTGGAAAACTGCTTTCATCTTTTTCTCCCCCAAGTGCCTGAGATGAAATGAGCAGAAATGAAAAAAAAAGAGTCCTGTAGCATTAGCACTTGGCACAGAAAAGCACATGACATATGAGGAAATACAGTTTACTTAACAGATAAACCAACAGCAGAGGAATGTGATCCAAGCAAAAAAAAAAAAGAAAGAAAAGAATTTACATTCAAAGTGACTGGTGTAAAAATATTTATATGCAAAAACAGCACATAAACTCTTGACTGGGAAATGAACACTGAAAACTCTTCATGCATAAATACATGAATGTATAAATAAGAAAAGAATTGTCTTGCAACAAATTTAAAAAAAGAAAAGAAAAGAAAGAAACTTCCTGAAGTAATCATCATATAAATGTGTTCTAGCTGAGAGCCCATTTAGAGCGGATACGTATCAATCCTGCAGTAACAACATTACACTGCTGCATCTGCTTCACCTGAGTGTTGGCTGCCTGGACCAGCACTGCCGGGATTTCCCGTCCTGTTTCACTGTGGTAATTGAAACTGTGCAGGTGTGAGGCTCAGTGCACAGGGACTTCATTAGTAAAGAGAGAGATTTTACCTGACCTATTTCTAGGATACACTGAGTACTACCGAGGAGTTTTTTTTTCTGACATCCCAACTCCTGTTTTGACATAAAGAGGAAAGGCGTTTAATTTATTGCTGGGCTGTGCTGATCCCTAGAGGTTGTCTCCAGGTAATATCCAGACCCTGAGTCCTAGAGGTCTGCAGAGTCAAGGTCAGTGAGGCCGGTGATCAATCTTAAATTTGACTCTTGTCATATTTGTACTGAAGATTTAAAGTCCTCCTATAAATGCATGAAACACGTGAAAATATTGTTTGTGTGTAAAAAAACAACAACAAAAAAAACAACACACAGCTTCACTGTTTCACTCAGACGTCTATCTTGATGTAAATCTCCTGGCTGATGGATTGATGTGTGTGCGTGAGTGGAATTGACTCATTTGGAAATCACTTTTCTGTGAGCTGACTATCCGTACACTGGAAGCAAATACAGGCAGGCATGAGCAGAATATAAAGTGTTGCACAGATGGCAGTCACAGTTTCTGTGGCAGGATGAGCTGCATTATATAAAGTTATGCAAGAAAGTCAGCGGGGGACCTTCTACTAATTTAAATACACTAAATCATTTTTAAATGTAAAGATGTCAGTTGGATGAAAGTTCATATAACCTGAACTTTTGTGTTTGTTGAGTTACAATAATTAAACCTGTGTAGCTACACTGCTGACATCAGTAGACCCTTTTCAACATCGTCACTCACCACTACATGAAGCTTCATATTTATTCTCACTAGGAGGTGAGGGGCAGCTGTTAATACACTTGGATGTACTGCAGCTGCACAATTATGCAGGAAGTATTCATATTTATCTCTGTCACATCAACAAATGGCAGAACATCTGCACCGTGTTTGAGGCCAAGGACACATATCTTTATATACAACATGTACAGCATGGTGGAGACGCTTACAGTTGGTATATTTACAGTGTAAATTAGTAATCTTTATCTGAGAGCAGATATGCATGATGCTGTGTGTCAGCTGATTCAGTACTGAACCTGCAGTGGCATACATTAGTGTAGTGGCTCCAGAAGTCACATCTTGGTAATGTCAGATGCCGCATAACTCCCAAAATAGGCATAAAGGTGGAGAATGGGAGCTGAGAGGAAGGCAGGTGATGTCTAGAAGACAGCTAGTGACAGCACACACGTTGCACACAGCAACCGTGTCTTTAATTATGCATATTTTTAAGCCACACAAAATATATATGTGAAATTTCTGCACTCTAGATGGTTGTAGAATCATTAAAAACATAGAACATAAACATATTCAATGAGGAGCTCTTTGAGGATTTTTACTCACTTTCTGAGGCAGCCTCAAGTGGCCACTTCAGGAACTGCAGCTAAAATTTTACACAGACAAATTTGGAATGCTTGGAAATAGAAAAGCAGAGAATCAAATTTTGTAATTAATGGCCTTGTCCCGTCTTTATTCCATGACACCTATATTCAGCTGCCCTTAATGTAACATTATCTTCCGAGATCAGGCAACCATGAAAAATCATTTTTGTGTTAGATATGTGTGTCTGTCACAGTGTAATCAAATTAGCCCTGAAATGAAACCGTTGTTTGTCTGCACCAGTTACAGAAAGTTGTTTTTCCTTAATAATTCATTATAGAGATAATCCACACTGAGACAGAATAAAGTCACTTTTATGAATTTGTGCTTCATGGTATTGAGGAAGCCTCACAGTATATGATATGTGGGCAGACAGGTGTGTATGTGACAGAAAACTTTAAGGTGTGTTTGCAGGCTTAACAAGATCAATTGTAACACTCCTGTCTTATTAAGGGAATAATGCCAAGTGAAATGATCCTTTTTCAGACTGTAACTGTCAGCTGTGACCAAAGACTAACATTTTGAAGGCTGTGACTTGTTTTGGTAAACAATGATTAGGATGCTGCTTCCCCTCCGATAAAATTGTCCTGGAGTTGTGTCCGATCCTTAATGAGTCTGGAGTCTGCAACTGGCACAGACGTAATGGGTCATGAAAAGCTTATTTCACTCTGTGTCAACGAGGGAGGCAGATTTTGATTCATCCCAAATCTGCATACTCAATTTACATTTCAAAAGGAAGCAATCCTTTTAATTTCCATGAAATTGGGTGTCTATTAGAGGGTGACTTAGATACATGCAATACAGGAATCAGTCCAATAGGATTCTGACTTGGAGGACATCACACACGGGAAATAACCGTGCAGATTACTGGTGTGTTAACCTCTGATTGTGTTTTTTTTTTCTACTGTTAAGCAGCATTTCACTCTAAATCAATGGATCATCAGGCGAATCCATGTTTCAATACTGCGATCTGATGTTATGAGGCTTTGTGTGGAGCAAACTTTCATGTTTTATTAGGTCAGAAATGTGCAAACTGGGGGGAAAAATTGCCCTCAGTAGTTTTAATCAAGTATTCAACATAGCACAATATGATGCTGCTTTTTTCTTGTGCTGCAGAAGGATCAGAGTCAGAATTATGTAACCCCCCCCCCATTTATTCTGTTTTCATGGATCATCTTCTGATGTTTTCTCTGCAAGACAGAAGTATTTTGTGGCCTAATTCTCCAAATACACAATTGAGCGCTTACATGACCGATCCTGGAATGTAGGTCAGCGTGTCACTTTTTGGGTCAGTCCTGCAGAGGAGCTGCTCTGCGGGAAAGAAGGCGCGAAACACACAAGTCATCTGTGCTTCTGTTCTCTGCTATGAGGATTGAAACCAAGAAAAGCGATGACACTGAATGTTTGCATTAAAAACAGCGTTTCATATGAATGGATGCATTGTTCTCCTTAAACCCCTCCCTCACCTCTGGATGTGAGCCACAATAATGTATTTTCTGGGTATACATTTCAAACGGTTCCTCACAGAATCTGATGTGAAGGACTTTCCTCAGGTCAGAGGATACAGCTGAACAAAGAGAGAAGAGTCACTGTAGAAGCTGTTGAGGGCCAGACAGGAAGGATAAGGAACAGACAGAGATGACAGCCGAGTAGGAAAAATATGAATTGGTCTTGCTTGAAGGGCAGGAGAGTGCAGAAGATGGTGGAGAGAGATAGAGTTGAAGGAGAATGAGTCCTGCTTAAATAGAAAGTAGAGATAAATCAAACAGTAACACAATAAGGTCTTTGTGGAGAATCCAAACAATGTTCCATTTGACTTACTAATTAAATCTTTTTGAAAAAGACTTGGTTCTGCTGAAACAGAAACAAAGAATGCTTTCTGATAAAAACAACTAAAGTGTGCAATTCTGTATACTTTAAAAAATAAAATAAAATAAAATAAAACAGCAGAAACTCTTAATCTGAAATCTCCAAATCTCAGTTCATCACAAAGTGTTCTGCAGAGAAACAATCAAAAACATGCCTGAGGACAGAGGAGACACAGGTGTGTCTCAGGAAAAAGAAAATCAGACAGTGTCCAGACTTTTTGAAGGATGAAGCTAAATCCTCACAGACCAGAGACAGAGACTGCAATACACGAAGAAATATGCAATTAAAAAACAAGAGGGTTTTTGATTAGGACACAACAAGGTGACTGTTGTAAATATAAACCTATTTTACCCGGACTTTTCTGTATCTTTCATGGCTGATGGGTGAATTTGTCCTTCAAAGAGAGTTTTTGCTCTTTTGTGTTTGATGAGATGTGCATCAGTAGGACGTGATTACTGATAAGAGACAAAATTAAATATGGGAAACGTCCTTGTCTGGCCAAAGTGCTAAGCAAACTGTGGTGCTGTGTGAAAGGCAATTAAATATTTTATGACTCATTTCTAAGAAGACCATCCTTTAAAGACAATAAGTCAAACATGAACATTTGGAAGACTTTTAATAGTCTTTAGTTATTGTTTCACAACAGGAAGATTGAATGTGCCGAGTCATGAAATGTTTGATGCCATAAAACAACAAGCCGAGTGAAAAACCGTGTCTTCCTCTGGCAGAATCACAAAGCAGTTTTAAATAAGCTCGGATGTTCAGAGCTCCTCTCAGGTTGAAGGTGCAGCTTTACTGGAGATTTGCTCCACTGCTCCAAACTACATTTATTCTGAGAGGATCAGAAGCTGTGATTTGTCCAAAAATCCCAAAGACAGCAGTTGTCATTCAAACATAAGCTGCTGAAGGTGTTTTTTTTTTTTACATACATGTAATTAATTGGCATAGCGTGTGCAGCACAAGTGTTCTGACTCTGTGTGTGTTGGCTCATGGGAATGCTCACTGAGTGGAACTGAGTCGTCATTTACGTTACGTTACGTTAATTAATTCCACCTGTGTTTTCCTGCTCTCACAAGTCTGTGGATCTCATTCACCACAGACATCACTTGACTTGTCACAGCAGAAAGAGCATGTTTAATTCCATTAAGTACTCGGTAACCCATGACAGCGAACCAGCCTGCACAGAGGTAGCATGATTTCTGTGTATGCAGCCATCACTCGTTCTCTATATTGAACACAGCGGTTGTTGTTTTCCCCGACATCCTTCATCCATTTCAAGCAGGTATTGTTCAAAGCGTATTCAAAGCAGGCAGTAACAGTGAAGACAATTTATTTTGAATGTGTTATTGTTGGACACTATTCTCCCACAAAGACAATTTTGAGGAGATGCTGCCTGCTGGGAAAAATAAAAACTAATTGGATGGCAGTGAAACAAACAAAAAAAAGAGTCTTTTGGAAAATTATTCAGCTGCATTAAGTCACAGTTGATTGAACATGATGTTATACTGTGAAATCAGAACACTGGAAATATGATTGTGGATGTGATGTTTTGCTCCTAAAATAGACTTTACGACTCATGAGTGTCCTCACATCCCTCCTGCTCCTCTAACAGTAATCCTCTGACCATGAATTCAGTCCCTTTCCAGCAGCTTGGTTCCAGCTCAGCACACACTAAGGGCACAAATGGACTCAGCTATATCTGGTAGGTAACACTGGACTTCCTGCAGTCTCTCTTCCTGCTCCCCAGAGGGAAGATGTTAGCAGCATAGCCAAAGTTCAAAAACAATGGTGCGGTGAACCAAACACTGCTGTTCCTCTCCCTGCAGGTGATGAGTCAGTCAGGTGAGATGAGGAGCGATCTGTTTAGTGACAAGTAGTGTAGTGATCCTGAAGAGTTAGCTTTCATTTACACACAATTAAAAAAAAAAGAGGAACGTGAAAAGTTGCAAAATTGTCAAAGTCAGAAAAATTACATCACCACACCATCCTGTCGGTGTAAGAGGGAAGTCTCCTAAAGTGCTTACATTTCCAAAAATTTCAATTTCACCTCTACATTTCCTATTTACTTGAAAGTGTGATACTGCTGACGTGTGTGCAACATTATCACGCACAAAGACTGAACTGCTTTCTGCCCCACTTGTGTGGTGGAAAAGGGGATTAAGCTCTAGAAGAAACTCTTTTTTTTTCATCCATCTGTGGGACAGATAACTGATCCTCTGAGCAAACATGTCAGAGCATAATAGAGGTATTAATGTTTCACCATCAAACTCATCATCTTGGAACAGGACTTCTACTGAAAGATATGGGCTCACAGTTGTCTGTCTGTTTTTTTGGGCGTCCTGACAGGAAGATGGCAATAACCATGGATTCCTGGGCTCTAGCAACCCTTCAAATTGGATGAGAGCATCTGCTGTGTCATTAAGAAATTCAGCCAGAGGATATTTGAAGCTTCAGAACTAAAGGTGCCCTGCAGAGTTTTTATTCCAAACAAAGACAGCTTTGTTTACATTTTTTTTCCCCTATACAGACATATTTGCATATTTAAACCACCGTCACTGCTCAGTTCACAATATATTGTCATATCTCACATCACAGTCTGGTTCACCTTCTCTGCTTCATCAAGGAGAAACGCCAGCATCTTGGCTGCTCTCTTATGACGGTGATTGGCCGTCAGCTGACTCACACACACAAACTGTGTGACATGAGGGCAGAGTGGAGGGCCGGGCTGACCCTGTACAAAGCAACCATCTGTTCCAGCACACTTTGAGAGATGGTGCTGATTCATCAAGATTGATGTTGTAAGGAAGTCCTTTTTAAGATTATCTTCTGGCTACAGTTTTGAGATAAATGTGTTTGTTTCTTAACAGTACAAAACAAAGGCTCAGCCAGCGTATTAGTCAGAAACTGAATTAAAAGTTTCCGCACATGCGATCGGGTTGATCAACTGCACACAAGAAACTGTTGACAAGTCCGTAGGATTATCAAACATATTGCCTTAATATTACCGCCAGTGACAGTACAGCAAAGACTGAGGAATGTGTGGAGAAAACAGCTTTATTACTCCAGAGGCAACTGGAGAGAACCAGAGAACTGTAAAATTGGTCACAGAAATGGTATTGATCTGGCTTTTCAAAGGGCTGTTGTGACCAGACTCATAATGCTCCTTTGTAAATGCTGCTCCATCTATACCCCCACTCTGCTACATGTGATATTATTACACAATGTGAAACTGGTGGTTTTGTTGAAGTGCCAATTCCAATCCTTGTATGATAAAAAATGTATTTTCTGTAGTTTATTCATACAGGAAGAACCTTGAGAAAATCCTTTCTTACTGAAGCGCTTATCAGTAAAAGAGATCCCAAGATTAAAACTTTCCATAATTGATCCTGATTCATGCAGCTGTAAATATACATGGGACTGCCCATCCACAGGGCAGGGTGACCTTGTCAGAAACAGGGATGGTCCTCACACAGATCCCCACCTGTGCTGTGGTGTAATGGAATGGGAGATGAGGAGGATGAGCCAGTGCAACCAGCCTGTGCAGACAATGACTGATCGTCTGGGGAATGTTACCTAACATAATGCATTACCTCAACATAATTGACTTTAGTGCAAGACAAGATAACCCCCCGTGCCCCCACCCATGGGCTAAGGGTTTAGCCTCAAGGTCACGATTTTGGACAGGAAGCAGTGTAAGCATGAGGAAAGAAGTGATGGATAAAACATACAAAGCGATCCATTAAACTTGACCTTGTTTACAAGGTCACATGTTGCACAACATGTTGCACAACAATTGTGGATCCTGTTTAATTAAATCATGGTGACACACTAGAGAGTCACATTAGAATTTTTCGTCTACTAATAGTATCCTGGGATTATAATAAATCTTCGCAGGACAGATAAAAGATTTTTCTAGAGAAACAAAAAAGTGAAAAGTATCCGTACGTCTTCCTGCCGTACGGTTATGCCATCAGGAAATGTAGCTACTGTCACTTAACGAGGCCTGCTGCCTGGCTTCAGTCTCTGGCCAAATGACAGCATATTTAGTGTCATCACCCATCAAGCATCTGTCACTCCGCTGTGCCTCTCACCTTGATTGATGGGCACCCCCTGGTGTATAGTGAACAGCCAGCCATCCAACCACTGTGTCACCATCTACGCTTAATGACCTGCTCCGAGGCTTCCACCACTGAACAAAGAGCAAAAGTTAGCTGCACAAACTCACTTAAAATACACACACACTTATAGTGTAATACATGACAACAAAATGGGATTATTGCAATGCACGGCACGCACTACTGATGGTATTTATGTTCATATGCATAGCTTATTTCTATTATCCATGACATAACTGTGAACGAAGAGATTATTCACACTTTTTGACAGAAGTCTGAGCCAAAGTTTTTTTTTTTTTTTGCAGCGAGGTGCATCCTGGCATTTCATCCAGGGATTAGACTGGCACAATAAATCTAGAAGGAAGATTTATTTATTTATCTATGTTATGTGAAAGCCTTTATATTCATGTGACTGAATGTGCACTTAATGTTCTTCCCAAAGGCTTTTAACTGCTGTTAATGTTTCATTGTTAAACGCAGCAGGCTATGAAGATGGACTTGAATTCAATACCTTATCCTGCTGGTAAAATGTTTATTGATGGAATAGGCCATTGATGTTGTGTG
>JAVQJX010117775.1:0-10268 GCA_036025115.1 Ambassis agassizii | reverse complement strand
AAAAAAAATGGAACAAAAATTGAAAACATTCCAAGCAGTATAGAAAAACCATTGAGGAGTCAGTTTGATGTGAAATTCAACTATGTAATACCTGTTTTGGTGGATGACTTCCTTAATGCGGTTAGTTATGTAGATAGTACACAGGTCACATATTGGGGAGGATAATTGGAAGGCTTTCTCCCCAGGTCTGACAGTAATTGAGAGTAATGTGAGCCTTTCTAATTCCATGGTATTTAAGAGATTTCTAATGGATTTCTGAGGAAACAAGGACTTGTTATATGTCGTCTGCACCTGCCCCTCTCCCTCATATACACACACACACACAATTTCACTTACTCTTTCTAAAGGCCTGCATACAGCTGTTATACTTGTGGAAACACACAGCCACATCTCAGCCCTGCCTGCCTCTGTGTAGGCTAGATGTAGGATTGTGACACATATACATATCCACTTAAAAACAGCTTTAGATTTAAAGTCAGCCTAGTACCTTATATATTCAAATTGCATTCATGAGCGTCAGATTCTTTTGTCAATGAGAGGCATGATATTTTGACGGTGTGGTAATAAAACACATTAATAGTTCAAATTGTTCCATAAATGCTGTCGTAATGTCATTTTGTGAAGCACATTTCGTGAGAATAGAAGCCGCCGCATTATAACGTCCCTGGAGTTAAACTAACTTTAACTTAGTTTCATCTTCCTAATGTGATACTTCATTATGAAGCTTTAATCACACAGACGCGCAGTCCAAACAATCAGGCAATAAAAGCTTAAGTGGGAAATAATGAAGGGTGGAGAAATATCTATCTAAGGAAGAGTAGGAAAAGACAGCTAAAGTCTATTTGTTAGGAGGACTGTACTGGAATATGAAAAGGAGAAGATGAAAAACTGGCTTTATCAAATTGCATTTAATAACACTTTTTAATACATATCAAGTTTAATATCTAAATTATACCATCAAGGTGGCAGCCAGTAAGAAGCGAGGAAGGCCCCAAGATGTGAGGTGAGCTGAGTCACCTTTCTAGTTGTTTTTTTAAAAAAGGGCGAAAAAAAAACAAAAAAGAATGAATGCTCTGTGATGTCACAACACATCACATGACACAACCTGAGTCTGCCTAACTCCCGGTTAATCCAAATGTGTTTTATCTGACACGATACCCATCTGTCAGTCAAAGCTGTCACTCCACATTTATTCAGAACTTTAATTCTTAATATACTTAAAACATGAGATTAATCAAATTCCAATCTATTCTTTGTATTCACCAAAATGTAAATAAATACACTCTGGATTATATTTTTTAAATTCTTTCTACTCATACACAAACTATGTTGACACATTTATACAGGGTGGTGGTATAGAGTTCAAAATATTACAGACTCCTGATTTGACATTTGAGAATTAATATGTTTAAGATTCACATTTATGACTTAAGCATGCCCTGAGATTCACATGTGTATCCAGCTGAGAAGAAAGGCTTTCTGAGTGATTGACAGTTGTCTTTATTTGCCTATGTAAGACCACCCTAAGCTGCTGTATGCTCAGGTACATTACTGTATGTGTGTATGCACACACACACACACAAAACTTTAAACAGTAGTGAGCCAAGTCATTAAAAGTGCAGCCTGAAGCAGCAGAGAGAAAAGGCTTTCTGTTTTATTAGGAGAGGCCCAATAAGACACTAAGCTGTTTTCCTACTTATAGTTAAGTGGTTACATACTGTGTGTCTGAGTGTATATGTGTCTGAGTTGGTATTCTGTTGGTTCAGCTGTCCATGTGGTTTGTGTTGGTGTGTGTGTGACTCCTAAACCTTTCTTGACTTCTGACCTGTTGAAGTCACATGACACTCCGTCAGTTCCCACTAAACACTTAAAAAGATGGGGTCAGAGGCTAAGCAAGGGTATTATCAACCAGGATTAGACGGCATTCCACATATAGACATAACATTCAAATGTTCAACACCATGTGTGAAGACTAATGAGCATTCGGCGGAATATTGATATACTCACAATAATTACTCTTCATTGGAACAAGTTGTTGGTGGCTAATGTTAAAATTAAAAGTAGTCTGTGGACCATTCTCATGAAAAGGTGGCATAGGTGGGAGATGACATTGGAGCTGCTGTTGTAAACAGCACTTTCTATATGTAATACATAGTGGGTTTTATAATATGAAGAATATCAGCTATGAGCAAAAACATATCTGAATACCAAACACATTAAAGTCAAGCACTTTGAGTGGAATAGTGAGACCAGACATCATTTCACCTGGGATTGTTTTGTCAACTGAAATGAATACGTTTTCTATCTTAACCTGCCCACTAATTTCATGTTTAGATTGAGAACTTCACAGCCAGGGGAAATTTGTGATAAGACAACTAGCTGAGAGTTTGTGAGCAAAGTGCAGGCCACTAAAGAGTCAAAACTTCATTTGTATTCTGCAGAATGAGCAAAGAGCAAAAGACGGAGAGAAGGGAGATGAATGTAAAGAAGATAAGAAGGCAGCGTAAACAGAGGACAAAGAGATGTAACCACAGAGGACTGAGAGCCAGACAGGAGAGAGAACAGAGGACAGAAGACAAGAAAGAAAAAAGAAAATACTACTACTTTTAACCAAGATGTCGTAAAGACTCAAATGGTAAATATGAAGTGGAGGTACGTAGAAGACAGGAAGTACACATCGACAACAACAAAGTGAAGGTGGGATGATGGTTACAAGTAGGAGAGAGAGAACCTCTCAGATGAGAAGCTGAGAAGAAGGAAAAGTGAGAGAAAGAAGCCGGTGATTGAGAGAAAAATGGAAGAAAAAAGGCAGAGAAACAAGTGCTGCCCTCCAGAGAGCTACCAAGCTGAAGGTCAGCATCTGCTGAGAATAATGGTCCCTACTTTAGAGGAGCACACACACGGTCTTACACACAACCGAGCGCTTGCGTGTTCACGTTTCAATGAAACTAAACACCTTTCAGGGGCTCCTATCTGTCTTTGTCAATAAAGTTCTGTCCAATAT
Source organism: Ambassis agassizii (assembly GCA_036025115.1). NCBI lineage: Eukaryota > Metazoa > Chordata > Actinopteri > Ambassidae > Ambassis > Ambassis agassizii. The sequence goes on along the minus strand of JAVQJX010117775.1, from coordinate 7,264 downwards.
GATTAATCCAGCAGTATATCATGCATGAATTACATACTCGTATAGGAAACTAACATGATTACATTCCCCTGTGTATGGAAGTGTTTGTGCACACACACACACACACACACACACACATTGTGAGACTCTGTAATGTGCATAATTCAAAGTCCTCAAATTAAAGAACACTGAAGTATTAAGAGAGAGAAAAAACACACAAAGACAGGCAGGGAATGAGAAGAAATGACCACAGGAGGATAAAAAGGGGATAAAGAAGCACTAATGAAACAGTATGGTACAGTCAATCAAAAAAAAAAAAAAAGAACAGCTAGGAAAGGGGGAACGGCAAAAAAGGATCAATTTAAACATAAAAAGTTAAAAAAGATGTCTGAAAAAGAGAAAGGGCACTGAAAGAAAAAGAAAATGAGATGGGAAAAGGACAGAGGAGAAACCCATTAGAGGAAAATGAGAGGAACTGAGGGATGAGGGCCTTCCAGATGGTAGGAGACTGTTGCCTCGGAAACACAGAGAGGGCAGAACAATGGGGATTTGGAGTGGTGTTTCGCATCCCATCATAATACGGCCGTGCCATTTGGAAACCGAGTGGCAAAGCTACAGCCAAAAATGAGTCAGACAATTTACTGCAGGCAGTGCCTACAAAAACCCCCTGATCAACAAGTAAAATGAGATACGAGCTGATGGTTCGACAAACCAAAGAACATGCTTGGTACTAACACACTATACTGCTGATTTTCTTCAGACCTTTCATTTAAATGATTGCTACGCTTTTCCATTCTCTTCATCACATTTCCTTTCACCTTTCCCCCTCAAAGAACTTTTATTTATACAAAAAAAAAAAAATATTGCACTGAAGCCAATAGAAAGTCAGGACCAGAAAACATTCAAGATCAGTCAAGATGAGTGCAGAGAGACAATATTATACAAGATTTTGATGAATATATTGGGCACAGTAAGCAGGGGTGTAGCAATATAATGCTATGATGAAAATGTTGAAATGAAAATAATGTAAAACTGCAGTTCCCCCCTTCAGCCTCTGGGGGAGCAGCTCCAAAAAGGGAGAATGAGAGTGTTAGAATGTACTTTAAAAGAACTTTAAAGCAGAAATAAACATGGGAATATAACTTATCCATTTGAATTATATGCAGACGTAATATTGAATTTCCCATCTGGGATCAATAAAGTATCTAGATCTATCAATCTATCTATCTATTGAATGTTGTGACCACTTTGAGTGACAGAAAAGATTGGTAGCTGCCCACTAAGCTCCACCTTTTGTTGCTTTGCCAGGCTTTTGGCTTCACAAGCTTTAACACAGATAGATTCAGAACATCAAATGAATCCATATGTCATGTTAAAGTGGTGCACATAGAAACTTCTGGCACACTGGCAGTCACATTGTAAGTACCTGCCCATCCATAGCGGAAATTGTTCAGACTAAAGACGACATTCAGTTTGGACAGTATCATACATAACCACTTACAGAAGCTATAGTGGGTGACTTCCTGAAACATAATGTAATCGATTACCGATAAGACCATATCCCATTCAAACAGCCTTCATTATTTCACATCTTGAGCCAATAAGGTTCAGCCTCAGCAAGATGTAATAGTTTCAAGCTGGGGGACATGTTGACCTGTACAGGACCGGGGGATACAAATTGCTGACAAAATTACGATCCTTCAAAAGCCACTAATTTGGTACAAGAAGAGGAGTTTCCAAATAGCAGATGCAGCAGGGAGATGGGGGGAGGGGGGACAATAGAAACCCAGGAACAGACAGCAGGCGTGGATTCATATGAACAGAGGGAGGACTTATAAAAAAAAAAAAAAAACATATCCTCTGTTTGCATATTATTTAGTGAGTCTTGCACTACATGTGGACAGTTTAAAGAAAAAGTGTACACAGTAATATGATCTGTTTCCTGCTTTATAAATCATCACAATTACTTTTTTTTCCCTATCAAAGAATTTCATGTGAGCTCAAATTGTGCATCATAAGGTTGCATGAGACGACTCTGTAATGGAGAAAAAGAGAGTTCCATGCATTCGCAAACATGTTTAATTATCATTTGACTATCCAATAAAACTTTGAAATGGGAGAATTTCTCTGGCGGCGCAGGGGACGACAGATGGTCATTAGCCTGTTGCCAGATGTTAACATAGCACAGCTGCAACTGTTAAGACGTATGAAGCTGAGTCCATCTTCTTGTTCTTTAAACAGAAGTGAATAACAATGTATAATAGAGCCTTAATGTTTTTTTCCCCACATATTCATGATGGATTATCTGATGCAATGTAAATGTTCCAGCCTAGTATCACTTACCATCCGTTCAACTTCAGGATACCCCCAAAACCTGTTAAACATTTACCAGGCTAGGACGTGAAAGAGACATTTCCTCTCTCACCCCAGGGTCCACACATAAGAAAGCATATCATACTCTTGTCATGCCCACCTGCTGGTCCTGCAACACATTATGGGTTGTAACCCAGCGTTTCTGAGTCCACCGTCAAGATCAAAGCTTTGAACCCGACGCGCCAACGAGCGAACACATCAGAAACACTACAAGTCAGGAACAAGACAGGGTCAAGAGGAGGAAAAAAAAGAGAAGGGAGAGGAGGAAGGGCAGGGTCTTGCTTTAGATCTCGTTCATGACTGACAAACAAGCAGGAGTCTTGATGAGTCCAGAAGAAGAAAAAAACACAACTGGACAATGGGGCGGATTGTGAAGCAGTTGTAAAGTGGTCTGGGAAAATCTCAGGCCTGGTTGGGAGGTCTTTTCAAGAGAGATGAAGGCAGAGACATTTCATTTCCCCTCTTTCTCAGCAGAGTGAAATCATATTCAACAATGCCCTGTTCACCCCAACGTTCAGAGGAAACAGAAATAAGAAATGGAGGGTCATAAAGAGAGAGAGAGAATAAACACCAGTGAAATAAGCAGAGACAGAGCACAGTCAAACATCTGCTTTCTAATTACTAATCAGCTAATTATCATTATAATGAGGAAGTGACAGTCTCCCCAGAAACCTGAACAACAACTCTGATTGGCTCTTTTAATCTAATAAGAGCAATAACAAGGACAGATCGGAAAGGGGTGTTCGGCTAATCCAATTGGGTCGAGGCTGTGTCTACAACAACTGTTGCAAATGGAAAATCCTTGGAGAGCATTACAAAAAGTCTTCAATCAAAGTTGCCTTTATGTGCATTGAAACTACATTATAATGAAACCTTCAATGAGAGATATTGAAATAAAATGAGCCACCGCGGCTTGTTTGAATTGAGATGTGTGAAACCTGTGACCTTCGGACCTCCTTCTGTTTCCCTTCTTTTATAATGTAAAGAATTGCTATATTGCAAGAAAAAAAAAACACACGCTTGTCTAACGTGCATGTCTACATCGAGCAGAGAGCATGAAAGAATGTGTGTTAATGGGTCAGTAATGGTGCACACATGGTAACGGGAGCAACCTGCAGATGTTGACCAAACTCTGATAGCCATCTACTGACCTCAGAGTGACTGAAAACATGCAGGTGCTGACACACTCATAATGGGCATGTATAGTACAAATTACTGATGTCGTTTCAAACAGACATGCATTCAAAATATTCACTACATGTCCGACATGACCACTTCTAAATATGCATCAGTGGACCTGGATGGACGGGGGTGTGGGGATGTGGGCAGGGTTCACAGAGAGGTGGGAATGGGTCATGCAGATGGAAACGTGCATATCTAAATAAAGACGAGAAGAGTGAAAGAAGCTTATGTAACAAAACTTACAGTTGGTTCTCACCATCAAAATGTATATTTGTAATATTTCAGTTCTTAAAACTGGTGAGCTTATTTCTCCAACTGCATCTCTACATGTTCATAGAGGTGGAGACTAAATGTGTGTGTTTTAAGATGATCTTTACTTTACCTCTTACCCTGATAGGACATTTTAAAAACTGGTTGTTGAGGTACAGAGAGGCTCTCTCACTCTCAGCCTACCTCTTTGTTTTTCTGTAATAACAGCAGCACTGAGAGGAGATAATAACGGTATATATAAACATGCAGTAAGACGTCCAGAAATGGGTGAAAAGGATGGAGAGGTAATTTCTTGAGTGAGACAGTGAGAGGAGACCTTAAGGTATTTCAAGTGAATTGATGTACTATTGCGTTTTAACCCATCTTTTCTCCCTCATAGTATTTCAGTGTTTTTCCTTTCCATTAAAAAAATCTCAGAGATGACGCCATCAAAATTTAATATCCAGCCATTTTGAATCACAGCTGTAATTTCCTACAGTGGACACTTCAAGTCATTAAAAGTGATCAAATGTATATGCTTGATAACTGAATAGCTTTGCAATGCATTAAGGACCAGGCTGCATTCAAAAAGTGCAGAGAGGTGATCATAATTACTAAGCTCTGAAAAAAAAATCAGGCGTGATATTGAATTTCTGCCGATATTGTTCAACTCCTTTAGGCTAGTTACCAATATTGCTGAGACAACCAGGCCTGTACTATGGTGATATTAACTGATGTTTACCCAGCTGCATCATCAACAAGTCTTCTACTGGGGCTTGAAAAATGTCCTCATTAAATTATTTGTATGATTGTTTTGTAAAAACGTGGCTCCAATAGACCTAAATTAAATGTGAATCACTGCAAACATGTTTATTTACACTAGCAAAAAAATAACTGAACGCCCTCTGCATCTATTTGTAATATATTTAATTACAAAAGCAGTTAACAGTTTTATGGAGTAACAAAATATGCAATATACCCTGAGAGGACTCCTCTCTATTTCAAGCAGTGACATTTGCTGACAGTTTGTTTGGTAAAGTGTTTGTGCTTTAGGCAGGGAAACATCATCCACTGCTGGGTCATGTTTTAATTTTAGAGCCATCAAAAACTTGTCTCACTGTGAGCACACACACACACACACTCAGTGCATGGTGCTCCAGTTAACTGCTGTCAAGTCAAACATACACTACCTGATTAAGCAGCCCTGCAGCTATCTCTGGACTTGGTTGGAAATAATATCAATATTCTTCAATAGACACACACACACACACACACACACACACACACACACACACACACACACACACACACACACACACACACACACACATTCATCCTTCATGGTCATTCTTCTTTGGCCACAAACATGACCTCAAAAAGGAGCTGAATGTTAGAGAAAGCAGTTTGTGGGTATTATTGCCTCTATGGGGAAGGTGTGGTTTGAAACAGGAGATCAAAACAAAAGGACCAAGAATAAAACTGATGAAAACAAAAGAAAAAAAAAACACATACAATAGAAACAGGAGTAAAACAAGTGCAATCTGAGACCTTGGCAAAGCCTCCACTGTTTGAAGGTGAGGAATTTCCCATGTAAAAGTGGCAAGTTGAGACATGATTCAATCTATATAAGTACCTAAACAAAAACTCAAAAATCCTCACACATGCTAGAACAAACAGGTGCCTCAGCCTAACATGTAATAACAGCAGTGAAGCCTGCTGCAGGGTCCTGCTGCTCTGATGCTGTTGAGTCTTATGAAACATATCAGCGGCAGAGATGACGTGATTACAGTTTAACCTGCGAATTTCAGTTTATATAATTTTTAAATGTGACATTTAGCTAATTCATTTTATATATGTATATAAAATGATGTAAAAAAAAACATGATGCTGACTCTCACTGTTGGATTACATTGGGGTCCACATCATGTTTTTATGCTGCTATAATTATAAGCACCACTGAGAGGAATGAACACACCCAGTCAGCTCTGAGCACAACAGCAAATCCTCCCTCACAAAGTCAAATATAAAGATTGACTCGTGTTTTTCTAGCACAAATAATATAAGAAATGACACAATTTAGAGGTGAGAGTTTATGTTTAACATCACCAAAGTCCAGAAAAATGAGGATTGTGTCACTTTTTGTCCATTTTAAAAACATCACAAAATATTACTGAAAAGAAGAAAAGTTGCATTAGTAAAGGAGTAAATAAATTCTTACCGACTGCAAAGCAGAATCCGACAGCACAAAGAAGAATAATTCTGTTCATGTTGGAGTAATGAGGACACAAAGTGCGCTTTCAGAGGGGAGGACGCAGCAGCACTCAGACCGTTATAATGGATCAAACGCACAACTTTTTCCGCCATGGCGGCATTTATAAGCTTCCACCTCCCATCCAAACGTCACTGTCATCCAACCCTCCCAGAGACCCATCCACCCATTTGTTTTTTCCAGGCTGTCCCACCTGAGCAGGTGTGGAGGTGTTACTGCAGGCAGTGTGGGAACAGAGGATCGCGTTCCATGGATTCATTACGACGCGTCTCCATGGATACCTGAGTGTTTGACATTTTATCGTAACATGACTAATTATTTACTTTGGCTGTAGACTATTATTCACATTTTCCAGTATGAAAAAGATTGAATTCAACTTTTTTGTGATGTCAAAACATGTTAAATATTTTCAGTATTTCCGTTACATATGATACAGTTTCACTACCAGCAACCATTTTACATCACATTCCAGAAAACATTGCACCAGCCAAATAAAGGTCGATAAAAATATGTATTAAACTGGGTGTTTTTTTAATAGGCTACTGAAAATATTTAACATGTTTTAACTATATTTTAGCTGCTTAAATTAAAATGTAAAAAAGCTGCAGTACATTCTGTAGTCTCTAGGGGGCTCAGAATGCCCAACATATGTTTAATAAACTCATTTATTTTGAGTACAGACCAGTAGGCGTGATCACTTTGAGCAACAGGTGCAACTGCACGTCACACCGCTGCAATTTAGGCCTGTTAGCCTAAAAACATGCCAAAAATAACTGTAAAAAAATGGTGTGGTTTTTTCTCTCACTCAAAGTAAATAAGCTTCACCAAGCCTTAGCCCCAGTATTAACATTAGCCTCTATTTACACAGTGAATTGATAGAAGCCTAATTAGCTTTAGTATTAGCATTAGCCTCGGCTTTAGCTTTTTATCTTAAGCATTAGCTTTAGCATCAGGCTTAGCCTCAATTTTAGCCTCTACATTAGCATTAGCCTCAGATTTAGCTTTAGCCCTAACATTAGCTTTAGCATTAGCCTTGGTTTAGCCTGGACTGTCCACATACTGAGTCTGCACGTTTTCAGGTCATGTTCAGGACTATTAGACGGGACATCCCGTATATTTATATAAATTGTATTGCCTCTAGTCCCTTATTCTAGCGCAAACTGTGGGAGGCAAAAAAGACGTGGGTAAAGCCTGTTAGCGGTGACGCGACTA
>JAVQJX010117765.1:0-11275 GCA_036025115.1 Ambassis agassizii | reverse complement strand
TATATATATATATATATACATATACATATATATATACATATATATATGTATATATATATATATATATATACATATAAATATATAAATATAAAGGCTAAAGGTCTTTAATCATAGCTGCCACAAACTTTGTGTAGATTTTTATGATATGACAAAACCATGTAAATATATATTAGGGAGCAGAAAGTACAGCTGAAAATATAAAGTTGGAGAAAAAGTATGACAAGAATAATTTAAAATCTACTGAGTAATGTAGGGAAGTACGCCGGCCCTGTAAACTCATGAGACATGCTTGTGGAGATGGTGTGATGGATAAACAATGCCTTGACAGTTGCACAAAGGATGTGAGAAGTTTGACTCATGGTTTTGGCCTTTAAATTCTTACAGAGTGACCGGGGTCAGTCATTCTTCCTCAGATCCTTCTTTTGTTTTAGAAAAAAATGAGTCCAGCAAAACACCATCTGTAGCTTCAGATCCCATTTATTTGTAGTGCAAAAGTAGAACAGACAGAACTACAAATAAATCATTAAATCAGCCTCAGATCCCTGCATCATGTGCGCTATATGCTATAATCTACTCTACCGCTTTACAGGAAACAAAACAACCTAAAAGATCAACCCAACACACCAAACAAGCAAAGATCAGCACACCATAAACATCAACTCAGAAAAACATGTGAACACACCCACAGCAGGTCAGTGTAGATCATAGCACGGACATTTACAGGGAGGCAAACAGCAGCTCTGATAAGGGACCAAAGAGGGAAAAAAAATAAAATAAAAGTAGTGTTTCTGTCTTTCCAGCATTATTGATTAATACATTTTCTTCCAGTTCAGTTTATCTGTAAAAAGCAGCATCCATTAGCTGTCTCATTATTTTTAATCATCACATTGTGTTTCCAGTCTTTGTGATAAAACTGATGAGGGCCTATATTCCCATCAGTCTAAAGTGGTGAGTGCAATTAGGTCCAACCCACAAACCGGACACCCTGTTTTCATCTTTGGGAGGAGGGATGGGAAAAAAGAAGAAAAATAAACAAAAAACAGTCGCTTCCATGATGGGAGTAGGGTTAGGCACTGATCAACAAACCCACCGGTCTCTTCTTCCTCTGACAAAGTGCTTTGGTGTGTGTTGTGAAAAATGATTCAAGTGAAAGGAAATTAAAATGAAAAGACTCATGATCAATACATCTGCTCCATGTCCTTCACATTCAAACCAAAAAAATAAAATAAAAGATGTAGTGACTCTACAGGAGGTATTGTCTTCTTCAGCATCTATTGCTCCTCCTCACTAACTAACTGACTATTTCACATTTTATCTACATAAAAGACAATAAAAAGGTTTAAAAGAGAACTTAAAGGAGTGAATTAAAAGTCACCTTAAAAGGTGAGGACTCCCGTCGTCCCTCCTCTGGGGCTCCTCATTCTCCTACCATAAAGAGCCAGCAGGGGGCAGCAGCAGCATGACATAAAGAAACATTCCAGTGAAGGCATTGAGGGCAGAGGTTTGAGTGTTTTCAGAGGAAGTTTATCACTTCATCTCATGCCTGGGCTTGGCTTCTCATCTCGGGTGGTGTCGCATCAGGCCTCTTCTGGCGTTGGTCGACTGCCTCTGCTGAGCGAGGAAGGACATGGCCTGGTTGGAGGGACCCAGCTGATCGCCGGACACTTTCTGATGCAGCGCCATTCCCTGAGAGGGAAGAACAGGAGACATGAAGAAGCAGGTCTGCAGGGACAGTGTCTTTGTATTTGCGCTACTCACCATGTTGTACCACGCGCTGATGATGAGTTTCTCCTCCTGGTCATGTCGGGCTCGGCTCTTCTCGTAGTCGTGCTGTAGACAAAGGAGCACATGGTGAGATTTGAAGCCCTACAGGATGCGTGTCTTTAAGTCACTGGGTCGTACCTCCAGATGCTGGATTTTCCTCTCTTTCTCTGTCAGCTGGTTCTTCAGGGCCTGGATCTCAGGAGTCGTGGTTGGCTGCTGCTTAGGGTCCAGAGTTTTAATCACCTGCACACAGACAGAAGACTATGAAGACTAAGGCATGATACAGGAGGTTTTGACTGATTTATCCCCAATTCATCCACACAAAATAATAACTCTCATGTTAACCTAGTAAAACATCAGGACTTATCAGATTTTTAACACTTCTCTCAGACAATATTGACCCAAATGTAAGCTAAAAATTGTGACTTTTAGTCAGAAAAACTTCCATATCTCACAGGAACAAAAATAAAAAAAGCCTGATTGGCTTTTTGTCATCAGTCATGTGACAAAAATTCAGCAATTTATTGGCTGGTCTGCAGGCTTTCTATAGTGCAGAGTAAAGGGTTGTAGAGGTTATAAAAATGAAAAGAGTTAAATATCTGTGGCGCTCCTGAAAATGTGTAAATAGATTTTGAGGTGACATTGCTGGATTACTTCGCTCCGTTTGGGCGGACTGACCGTTCTGGCTTTCTCCACGTAGCGTTTGTATCGCTCCTCCATCTGCTTCATGTCCTCGTCCTTCTTCTTCAGGATCTCCTGGAGTTCATCGATTTTCTTGGCCACTGAGAAGGAGAAACTTCAGTTTAGCAGCGAGGAAAAAAATGAGGCAGGAGGAGGCTGAAGATGCTTTTAGAGCATCTTACTGTTGCTGTCGACTTTGGGTTCAAGGTCATCGATGACCTCTCTTTTCTTCTGGAGGTCTGAGTGGGCTTCATGGAGCTTCTCTCTGAAACAGTCACACATTAGCTGTGTGAGGACAACCTTTAGTTTGCAGCCCACATGTATAGATAGATAAGTGGAGTACTTACAAATGCTCCTCCAGCTTCTTTTTCAACAAAGAGGACTTTAAAAAAAGAAGATGAAAGATCTATTAGACAGAACAGCTCTCATATGTTTATAAATAATACAAATGCACAGAGAGAATAAGCAGAAACTGTCAAAGAGTTAAATCATAGGCCAGGTGGACAGAGGGTGGGCCGTACTTACGATGGCCTGATTTTGGCAGAGTGGATCGATGGGGGCAGGCGGAGAGAGACAGACAGAGAGGGGCAGGCGTTAACGGTGAATCACCACAGCAAACATCGGTTAAAAGTCCCACACAAGTATAAAACGTAGGAGAGTAAACACTGCAGACCTCATCACCCAAAAAAAAAAACACTCTATATACACAGTGTGAGGTATGAAGAGTCTCATATAATGTTTGGCGTCTAAAAATATGGGTGATTGATCAGTTTATGGTCCAAAGGTTGGAGGAAACATGTTTTCTGTACATCATTACGGATCCTTTGGCATCTTGGAGTGATGAAAGAAAGATTTTTAACAGCTTTATTTCAAGAATTCTATGTCACAAATCTCATTAAAAGGAGTTTAAAAGTCTAGTGAGTGACTTTGTGATGTAGCTGGCCTCTCACAGGATGATCACAAATCCATCCTAAACAATCTGCCACATAGATTGTCTGTATCTTTTACTTGAAAGAACACTGAATAAACAAGATGTGAGGCCAAGATTAGCATGTCCATGAGTTTTGTTTTGACCAGTGAAGAGGCCACAAACTTATCAATCACCACTTATAATGATATTATTTGCACGCTGTGTGTATAGTCTTAATATTGTAGAAGAAAGAGGTAGAGGAGAAGGAAGCAGGCCTCCTCCACTCACATCCTCGTTCTTGCTGTCCTGCTCCTGAAGCGCTTTTTGGAGTTCCTCCACCTGAGAACGCAGCTCTGAGATCTGCTGCTGGTTCAACCTTAGACACAGGAAACAAAGTTATTAATTAACCTGCTGCTGTGTTTGTGAAGCATCACGTGGATCATCTGTTGCTGCCTGACCATTCACTGCTCTCCTCTTACTGAGCATGCTCAGTCCTCTCCTCCTGTTACTGAGGATGCTTCCCACACCCTGGGCCTGGTGTTGCAATGGACACACACACTCACACACAAACACAAACACACAGTCCACCCACATGTCCACATGCCCACAGGCATGTAAACACACACACAGGGGACAATCTGGCTTTCTGCTGTCTGTCCTCCAGTCCAGCCCACACACACAGTCCAGAGGGTGAGTTGACATTTAGGCAGATATCACTCCCTCCATCAGCCAAACAAGCAGCTTAAATGTCCAAGAACACACAATATGGCGGCCTCAGAGGGGAACATTTTTATTATTTAACACACAAACACCAACTCCTACCTGTTCTGAGTTTCTAGTGTGTTCTTGCTGCGCTGAGCCTGCTCCAGCTCAGCCTGAACGTCCACCACTTTCTGCCTGTAGGTCTCCTCCTGGACGCACAGCATCTTATTTTCACTCTGCAGACGCACCACAGTCTCCCTGAGAGAAGCAAACCAGCAAAACGATGCATCTGTTCAGATGACACGACTTCAACTCGACAACGCCCAGGCCAAATGTGCAGCGCTGCCATGAGTCAAATCATCTTCTAAAAATAAACTTTAGCAGCTGAAAATGGGGCACAAGTGAGCAACTGACAGCGGCTGAAGAAACCCCCCCCTCCCCCCCCACATTACACTGAAATCTGATTTCTACGCTCACATTAATCTGCACACACACACACACTCATACAGAATAATAATAGGCATACTTGAGCTCAGTGGGCATGATCTCTGCAGCGAGGTTCCCCACCGCGACGCCATTGTCACACAGGCCGCCTGCTGGGAGAGAGACTGAGTGTCAGCTGGAGGCCTTACAGACTGAATTCAACAGCCTGATTAACTGAGAAAAAAATAGTTCACATATACACAACACTGTGATTTACATTTTGTTTGGATTATACCATTGCATTTTAACCTCCATTATTAAAACTAATATTATAAAAGTACCATTTTTATTTAAATTAACTGTACTTCAGATTATTACATTTTAATGTTTGTTTTTGGGATCTGTAAATTAATTAAACATGCAGGGTCAAAGGCGACACGCTCATAGTCAACTAGTAGGTTTGCTGCTGTAGTTGGAGCTACTGGTGGTCATTAAACCGAGATAGTCTGATCAGGAGGGCAGCAGGAGGAGACGATGTGTAAACTTTACCAAAGAAAAGGGAAGCAACGTCTCCTTCAACAGGAGTCAAGCTTCCAATAACGAGGAAGTGTTTGAGTCATCACTGAATATGTTTTCTTGTAAATGTCTAATGCAATCTATAAGTGTTGTCACAAGTTCATTGAAGGTTACAATAAAGAAAAAGGAAGGAGTGAGGCTGAACTGTGACCTGGTCAAAACTGACACAAAAGGAATAATGTTATATGATAACAAGCCTGACAGAGCTGCTGCATGACTGACATGCAAAAAAAAAACCTCTTCCTGTGTCATTATAACTCACCTGCTCCACTGAGACACCTCTGCTGGACTTGTGCACACCTGAGCTCGTCGTTTGTCTCCCGAAGTGTGTCTCTCTCTGAGATCAGACGCTACACAACAAAGCAGAATGTAGCATTAGCATCAGTTTGTCATGGAGTTCCTTTACACAGACACACACAGTGAATTAAGTACTGAGAACATTAATCAATGCTGTCTGATGGAAGAAGGTGCCAAAAACTGACACAGGTTGTGGTAGTGCACAGAAGAACAGTAGCCTACAGTGTTTGCTTAGCTACACCTCTGCTAATGTGTAATATCTGAAATAATAAAAACAATAATAAAACAGCTGTGTGTGTGTTTTCACAGACTCACTTCTTTCTCCTTCAGCAGTGCATCATACTTGTCGTGGAGGTTCTTGTACTCAAACTGCCACTTCTCAGCTTTCATGGCTTCTGCAGAGTGTTTGGTGTGAAGCTCATGAGCCTGTGAACAGGACAGCATTCAGCCTGCAACCAGACAAACTGAGTTTAACATCACAGGGACGAACAGCCCTGCCTCCTGCTTGCCTGTCTCTTGTAGGTGTCCAGCTGACTGCGGACAGCGTTGGCCCTGCGCAGCTCCTCCTCCAGCTCACAGGTGCGCTGCATGTACACGGTGTTACGCTCCTCCAGGAGGCGCACCTGCCTGCGCAGGTCTCCCAGATCCTCCAGCTTCCTCTTGTAAGTCTCCACCAGAGCCTCGAGCTGGTTCACCCGGTCCGACGAGTGCCTGAGGGGTGAGGACAGGAGAGTGTGGGAGGAGGCGTCGTTGGGTACCGGAACAGAAGTATGAATTAAAAGAAGAAAAAAAAAAGTTTAACATGTTAGTGTGGATGTGTACTGAACAACTGAAAACTCTGACGCAAGCCGGTGTCAATGCATGAAATTCATATTATCAACACAGATGTCAGAGAGAGGAGCTGAATGGACGTCTGTGTGTGGGCTGTGTGGGGGTTGTTTCTGTGAGTGCAAATTGACAATAGATGAACTACTGCTTGAAGGAAAACACTGCTGATACTCAACCGTTCTTATATTGTCCATAAATCTCCTGAAAAACAAACAATGTGATGCTTTTTTTTCTTACATCTCCCAGCAATGCTCTGTTTACACCAAAGATGCAAATCAGTTCTTTTTTTTTTTAATGTAATGTAAATGTTCCTCAAAGAGAAACAAACATTCAGTGCTCATAATATTCATCTGCAAAAACAAACTATAACCCAGACCTGTTTTGATGGATCACAAGGAGACAACTCCAGCATAAACTGACAATTTTCTTGGGGTACAAGCATAAACGCACACTAATACGTCTCTTGGGAAGCTCCTGCTCACGTCCTTTAAAACCCTGGTACATTCATACTGAGTCTCAATAATTTGTGCTAAACTGTGATAAAGTTGTACTTTACTATGGGACACAGCTGAATATGAACAATATTTAGAAGGAAAATATTTGCATGTAAAGCGCGCATAAAGTATGAATGAGTAGTGTTAAAAAAAAGCTGTAAAGCTTGAAAACAAACGCTCCATGTCCATGTGACTGAACGCCCACCAGGCGTGACTTTCTGCTCAAACTTGTTGCCTGCACAGTTCATTATGCAACAATCACAGTATAATCAGCTCTGTCCACGTTTATTTATTTTATTGTGTGTGTGTCACAGCCGGACTAACCTGAGGATATCCATCTCATCTTTAAGGGCCTGCGCCTCCTGAGCCAGGCTGGTCAGCTCTTCGTTGCGTTGCTGCAGATCTGTGACCTCTCGCTCCAGAATCTCTCCTCGCACGCGCAAGTCGTCTCTGCTGTTCTCCAGTCTAACATAAAGCGAGTGGACTCATTGTGACAAAAGCAGCATCTAGTTCGTCATATGATTCGCACATTTTTAGCACCACAACACTGACTGTATCCATTATGTATAGAGTCCTTGTATGTACCTGAAATTCTCCTCCTGAAGCTGCTCCATTTGACTCTGCAGCAGCAGCAGCTTCTTGCCAGTGATGGCCGTGGAGGAAGCCTCCACAGAGTCGCAGCGGCTCAGCTTCTCTTTCAGGCAGCGCGTCTCAGCCAGGAGGGACGACTTCTCCTCCAGAGCCGCGGACAGCTGCAGGACACACAAAAAAAAAAAAAGACGGCTGAATATAATTGAGAGGAAAAAGAACAAGACACAAAGAAGCAGAACATATAAAAAGTCTTGACTGCTGATGAAAAGGAGTCACAGCAATGCAAAGAGGACCTTAAACACATGCTCAATAGTCAGCTGGTGAACTTGCTGTGTAGTGTACTTGTTAGCATTACCCCGAGGGCCCAAACCGCATCCTCATGACAATACTGATGCACAGCAGTGAGCTTATATTGTTAACAGCTGGCAGTAACTGGAGTTTGTGTTTATGTCAGACAAGCTTTCATTCCAGTATTTAAAAAAAAGTTGTTTATACTTACCTGCAGACATCTTCCCAGTTTGAACACAGCACAACCCTACACTGAACTTTAAGGACAGATTGCATGCTTTAGCACCGGACCAGCAACAGTAAATAGCTTTCAAAACAACACAAATGACTAATCCCTCACGCGTGGGCTGAGTAAGTAAACAAACAGGTGGGCCGAGAGCAGTACAAATTATTGTTGGCTACAGCTCCATCCCAAGGCAATGTGTCAGTTTTATCTTGATGTTATGCAACTATCGACCAGAATGTATCTTAAAAAAAAAAAAAAAGCCTAAATTAGTCTCTGCACAGTCGGTGGTGCAAAAACAAGCCATGGGAACACAAACAAAGTCTCCGGCAGGCTGATCAATAAGGGCCAAAGCACAAAGAAAATACACATTCAATGACATGCTGTAACCACCAGGCCTCTGAAGGGGGAGTGCACAAAGTCAGGCAGATGGAGAGCCACTAATAAGTTAGAGTCAGAACCCAACCCAAATATACATCCTGCACTATAAACCATCCCAAAACTCCAGTAGTCTTGCTTTATCTGAAATGTATGTAGAGATCCAAAACTAAGAATGTTTTTATGTGAAGCAATCAAAAGACAAACAGAAACCGTTTCCTGTGATAAACTGGCCGTCTAACCTGATGTTCGAGGTCTCGACAGCGGTGGCTCAGGTCCTCCTTCTCGTCCGCCTCCTCACTCAGAAAATAATACTTCCTGGACTGTAAATACAGATACAGAGGGCAGAGGTCATTGGATTTTTTTTTTACCGTTTACAGGCATAACCAGTGTTTACTCCTGTTCCCTTTATACCACAAGGGGTGACAATGTGCGGCACCTGGTAGTCAAAGTCTCCGTAGGTCTCGGGGCTTCCTGGTTCAAATGAAGGCTCCTTTGATAAAAGCTGAAAGAAAAGACAGCTGGGTCAAATTACAGGAAAAAAAAAATGAAAAGGAGGCTTCTGCCAAAAGCATATTTATTTGATTTTCTGGTTAACTTTGTTTGGTTTCATTGATTTTTTTTTTCCAACTTTGATGTTTAAAAAGACTAAACATGTTTATAAAATGGTTTCTGTAAAGAGTTTATCCAGATTGTGAATTAAGCATGACTAAGAGGGGCTGGATTGATGCGAGAACCACGAGGATCAGTGAAGGCGCTCACTCACCTCCTGAATGGCTGTCATGACAACATGCTGGACGGATTCCTCAAGTGTCATTATCTGCTGGATTTGCTCTGCATTTAGGAGAAGAAAACAAAATATAAGCCAAATACAGATTAGCACAAAAAAAAGCTCTGCTGAAAACAAACCAGCAGCTCTGTGTCTATTTTCAGAAGACGTTTCAAAAATTATAATGTGTTAAACAAGAATGTGGTCAGTGTATAGCTGCGTGATGCTCATGTGAGTTAATCCTGTGTGTTAATTTCACAGCTGGCTGCCTCTTCTTACCTTGTTTCTTCTCACAGCTGACAGCGCAGCCCAACACAAGCTGGACCAGTTTACCCAAATCTGTGACATCTCCCAACTCTCCTATAAGATTCACATCTGGCAAATGTTCATCAGACACCTGGTGACCGAGCACCTGTTTATAGGGAGAGTAAAAGGGGAAGTTTGAACAATAAATGCTTTAAAATATACAAAAAAAAACACATGTTAAAGTCTTCTTACATCATGATAATACTCCAGCATGCTTTTGAGAATCTTTTTCAAGTTGCTGACCTGAAAAATAAAAGAGAGTTAAACAAAAAAAAAGAAAAAAAAAAAAGAGAGAGATTTTGGTCATTTGAGGTAGCCGTAGGACTTCCTGTCAAATCCTGCTGTTTCACAGAATACCTTGAGGCGCCAGTTGGCCCCGCTCTCCTCCTTGATCCTGCCTAGCCATGTCTCATTAAACCAGGAGGGGTCTCTGTTAATGAGAGCAGAAGACAACTGTAGTAAGCACATATATCAGGACATGAGGATTCAGAGGAGGCCACAGGGCAGCGAGACCCCCCTGCTTCTGTTCCCTCCTCTAAGCACAGTGACATTTGTGTAAAAACCTTCATTAAAGTCACATGGTGTGGGAATAATGATGAAGTTAAAGTGAACTAAAAGGACTTTCAGAAACGGTAACAAAGCTACAAAGGCGCTTAGGTCTGGATACAAAGACCCACCCACCGAGTTCCTCTACATGCCTCACTTCAACCTTCACAATGAAAAGACGCTCACAAATGCATTCACGCACATCATCATCTTTAGTTTGTTTTGTTGGCTAAGCATTTAAATAAACTATAAACCTCAAGCGAACATGAAGAAATGACATTTGTTGTGCACAGAGATCTACTTAAGTTAGCATGCTAACCTGCTAGCTAACTTTGTACGAAACACACATGCAATTCCTACAAAGAAGTGCCAAAAACTGCAGTTCCTAAATGACCACACACCAAAAAAGTCAATCCCCAATATGTACATGAACACTCATTAAAAACATAAAATACACAATTTTACATTTGGAAGTTTTCCTGTTTAATTTAAATCATCATTAAGGATTAAAGTTGTGCATAATGAAGGGTGTGGCAGCTTTAGTGTGACATGTCTCAGGCCAAAATCTGTCTGCTTCAGCTCCACTCTCACTCATAATCAAGACGCTGCCAAGATGGCGACGTCCAAGCCTCCCACACTGAGCTTAATAACCGCTCTTCAGAAAACCTGAGGGGGACGAAACAGTGGTTTCCTTCGTCCTTATTTACAGTCTGTATTCCAATGTGAGAAGGAAAAGAAGGAGCACTGCCAAGGCAAAGACAGAGGTTTTTTTTTCCTGTATGCAGTTTTATTCCATTGATTTAGCCAGTAGATGAAACCGTAAACACAGCACTGAGAGCAGGATTAACATGTCTGACTAGCATGGATATCTGCATACTGCGTCTACTATCATGACCATTAGACCAAGAGAAGCTGAGTGTTTGAACCTGGCTAAAGCTAAGAGGCAGCACAGGTTGGTTGTAGGATGATTTCTGTGCTGTAGCATTGTCTGGTAGACACAAACACCCCCAATTTCCACATAAAGATGAAAGAAAACTGATTTAAAAAAACACAGTAAATCCTTCTACAGAAAGGATTTGTTTGCAGCGGGAAATAGGGTTGAAATCCAACATAGATAACTGTTCAATCCAAAAGGTAGTTTAATGCAAATTACAAAGATAAGCAAATCTCTGTGTTCTGAATGGGTTTCACATGTTACGATAATCAAACCCACACTACTCACATTCTGTGCAGCACATGTGCAATGGCCACTCCACTTGTTAGCTCCTGCTTGCTGTTGCAGGACGGCACCTGAAATGTCTGTAACTAAGAATAAAAGACACAGAATTCATTATAAACACCAAACAGTTTAATCTGGGAGCAGTTAAGCATGAATCTCTATATACATCAATGTGATGAAGCATGAATGGGATTTTATGCAAATGTATTAAATCTTACTATAATTACATGTTTAACAGTAATGAGGGATTACAGACAGAATTAGCATGCTTTTAAAAAAA
>JAVQJX010117732.1:0-13521 GCA_036025115.1 Ambassis agassizii | reverse complement strand
ACAGTTTATATGCACATTTGTGAGAATAATGTAGTTACTAAACCAGGACGATCCAGAAACTGACACCATATTACAGGCCTTAATACACACAAAACAACTTAATCAAGAAGCTAGACAGTCAGTGTCTGCTGTGAAATGTGATGCAAGCACTGTGGTTAGATGTATCAGGCATGTATCATCCAAAATTCCCACCACCTTAAGCAAATGAGCAACAAAGCAGCAGCATTGAATTAGCACAAAGCATAAATAATACAACATGATTATTATGATCATGATCACCAAGATTTTTCATTTTCTGCTTTAAGTAATCAATTATCAGGTGTTAATTTGTGTGTGGAATCAACCAAAATATGTATATAATATATATATATATATGTATGTATTTTTGGAATTCAAAGGTCTCTCACCAAATGAAATTGGTGAAGGCTCAGATCTGACTGTCCGGGGAATTCCCAGCAGAAGGGCCCCTGTAAGGCAAAGATGGATGTTCCCAAGTCACACAATTATATCAGCTCTCCATCTCTCCGTTTATTCTCACACACACACACACACAGATCCGCACACATGCACACACCAGCCGACCAGGTTTTATGCAAAAGGCAGCCTGTTCTCCCTGGAAATAATGCATCCCCTGGCTTTTTAGTTATTTAAACCCCTACCTCATCTCTGCTGGCTCAGCTTTCTCCTGGGTGCATGTTCGGCCCTATTATTAGTAATTTTACACAGAAAGGATGGGGGAACACTGGCTCTGCACCGAGTTACACGGTTGTTGGTGCTAGCTGGCTGGTTGTTCGAGTAATGTTTCACTTTGGTAGGATGTTTTATCTTTTCCACACACACACACACACACACACACACACACACACAGTCACACACACCTTCACAGCAGTAGTCAGCTGATCTGGGGATTCACTGTCACCACCAAAGTCTAGCACTGGCTCAAAACATTTGAGCATCTAAATTCATGCCATTCTGAGTGTTGTAAGTATTGTAAAAATTGCAAATATTATCAGAGTTTTAAAAAAAGTTAAAAAAGTGACTTTGAGTCCCCAAAGCAGCTATTTATTCTTAATAGGTTAATCACCTCAGTGTATGCATTCATGTTAAAATTGAATTACTAGGAGATTAGCCAACAGCAGATTTTTTTCTACTGTCCCCCATAAGCAAGAAATCAGATCTCAACTCCTAACAGATATCAGGAGATGAGCAGGCCAGCAGGGAAAGAAAGAAATGGTGAAAGGGAAAAATATCGATTTACTACAGAAGAAAGGACACACTAGTCTCAGAACAGCAACAGGGCCTAAAAGCTACTGTGCAGATCGCTTTCTGTACACCCAGATCACTGGGTTCTATTTGTAGTTGTGCCTGACCCCTAGGTCACCTAGATAACTTTTCATAACAGCTAGCCGGTTATTGGTGAAACACTTAAGACACAAATGTGTCTTATCCTTTTAAATGTGCGTGTCCAACACCAAGTCACACATTCCCTGGGGTGCCACAAGTTCACAGGGTTATTTAACAGTCAAATACCACAGCAAGTAAAGAAGACAACAATCACCCTATCAGCACATTGAGGAAAAAAGACTTTCTACAGATTCAGTGTACAGGAAGGAAAATTAAGAAATACATTCTGTTTTCTGACTGGGTGGCAATTTAAGATGCTTTAAAAATGTTTTGTTGAAAGTCCAAGGAGCCATTAGACTCTTCAGTCATTGTTGTGGTATTGTTGCTGACTAAGCCAACACTGAGTGGGATTGTCTGTGGGAACAAGCCACCGTCCAGACTGCTGGACAGATACAATGACTGAGGTGCTCTCATTTTCATTGTCACAGTTCCCGGGCCTGACGCCACGTCTCGACAGACTCCGATTTTGGCTCGAGTTTATGATGTAAGCGTGACCCCCTTGAGCAAACGTCTTGTCTGGCGGAGACAGTGAGAGACAGCGTGCCTCTGTTTGATGGCTGGACCAGATTGCCAAGAAGAGCTGAGCAACAGGGATACATTTAAATTCAACATCAGTATATGATGTGATACGTTTAATTGATTATATTTTTTGATCCAAAAGATACCACAAATAATGAAAGCATAACTGTGTGAGATGAGCTTTCTCCTGCAGCAAAGGTTAAGGGGTGGATGGAGGTATGCATGCACAGAAAGAAGACAAAAGGTTATTTAGAAAAAGGCTTAAAATGTGGTGGGAAAGAGCAGCTTAAGGTCGGCACAAGTCAGAATAGAGAAGGCCTCCTAGGTAAAGCCTGTGGACAGTGTGTGGGTGGTGCCTGCTGACCATGGGGTCGCTCATTAACAGTAGAGAAGGCTAGGCCTCCCAGAGTCCTGCACAATTGTCTGGACAGCCCAGGTGCACGGTCCATTCAGACCACAGGAAGCCCCCTTTATCCCCATTCCTCCAAAACGGAGAAATGGTCAAGAAGGGTGAATGTGCTCCTGTCTTTTTCTAACACTGACCTAGAGTAGCAGTCACATTCCTATACAGTCCTTTAGACCATAGTTAGAGATCCACAGAGTCATTGTGTTGTGTCTTTTCTTAATACTTAGCTGAAACCGTTTTTTTTTTGTTTTTTTCATAATATGAAAACCATCTCAGGTCTTTCACCCTCTTTCCAGCGCACATTCTTCACAGAAACAGGTGAGTCTGAATGGGAATAAAATGCTGAGCAGGTGGGAGGTCTTGCGCACCGTTAAAATGGCCAGATTCCATCACTTCCTCCACACTAATTACCATACACTTGGAGTGAGTACCCTCCCTCTCTTCATCCCTGAGCCCATGCTTCACTACCTCTGACATACACACACAATGACACACAGTGAGGTGCAGTTTGGAAATGGTTAACACTCCAGCCGTCCCCTGCTGCCAGTGAAAGCCCCACAAAACAATGGAGACATTGTTCAGCTGAGGCTAGACTCTAGACTCTAAGGCTGTGTATGCACATGGATGTCAGAAAGCAGTTTGTTGTGAGTATACTCTTAACGTGGCCATGCTTTTCCACCCCTTGCTTTCCCAGAAAGGCATGTTAAGAAATGTGATTCAATTAGAATGTTCTGTCAATGCAGATATGATGTCTAAAATTGAAATACTTTTGATCACATGACCGTGAGAGGTAAATGATGTCATGGCAGCATAAACATGAGCCCGCACAGACATTCACTGTACTATTGTTGATGGTATCAACACATGCACTCTAAACTGGGAATTTACAAAACAATGTCGTTTGGTATGTTGCGTTTCGGGGTTAATGCAATTATTACTGTCTACATGCGCATCTTTAAACTAGTTCCTGTAACCACAAATTAAAACATCACTGTAAAGACAAAAGCAAGAACTGTTTGTGATCTCTTCCTCCGGAGCTGCAGCATAAAAACGGTTTCTTGGAGACTCTACCTCAAAAAATACACATCAATAGGTAGATAAATATTGAATAACTTTCAGCCAATGGCATAAAAGTTCAGCAGCGGCAGGTTTTGAGGCTGCCTGCGGGGCGGTCAGGCACTTCAAAAAGGCCCTGCGTGGCCCCCTTTGAGGGCATGGTAAACAGGGGCGTACAGCGTGCCCTCAGAAAGACCGGCCTGCGTGAGGTCACTTCCTCTTTTCACAGCTCATCCTCCAGCATTCTATCTCAACAGAGCCTTCCAGACAGAAATGAAACCATCTGCCTGCCTCTCTGTCCCTGTCCATCTCTCCTCTATACATCCCATCAAACCTCCTCAGAGGTTTTATCTGCAGCCATCTCTATCTCCAACCGTCTTTCTATTGTTTGTTTCAACTGTCTCTGGGTCAGATCACTGTTATCTAGGAGACCAATCAACAGCCCCTTATCACAGCCAGTGCAGCCAGCTAGTGTTCTTGGCAGGCAGAGGTCAAGGTGCTTGAATGTTTCTTTGCATTGGTAAACAAAAGGAAACTTCCGTTTACAGCCCAATCCATTGATAAGAGGAACACGTACAGGAACATGCAGGTCCACATCATGTAGTATGAAATAAAAAAATAAAAATAAAACTTGACTGATTGAGTGACACCTGTGGGGTTATCAGTGGAATTCACAATGCTGTAGACAGTAATCTGTCTTTTCTATATGTACGACAGCCAGTATGATGCAAACCTGGGAAACATTCGATCACACTTCCTTCTCAGTCAGAGGTGGATGCTGGAGCAGGATGGAAGAAGTGCCAACAATACAAGCTACACTTCACATTCAATTTCATCACTTGCACTAACAGCCGGTTGTGTGCCTATGCAGCGATGCTGCAATGCTTCTGATCTTACCAGCCTGTGTACTCTATCAAACGGATCACACTAGGGTTGGGCAATATGACCACAAATATTACAATATACCGTATTCTCTCATACTGATCAATGTCAGCACTAATCACAATAGATGTTTAATAGTTCTCCCACTGCTTTGGTTGTCTGCTCACAAGCCAGAGAAAGAAAGAAAGGAAAATAACAGACAGTTCAGAGTTATTAACGATCAAATCCAAGTCCACTCACTGTGTAAAAACACCTCTAGAATTAAAGTTAGCTTTTATTGTGGCCTCATCTGGGTTTTACTCTGAGCTATCAAGGGATTTTGTCTCATTTAGAAACCACAACAGTGCCATTTGACTGAGGCGTCAAGATTCTGTTCTATCTTAATGGTCACTATCATAGCTTACATCTCACTAACTTTAACTCATGCTTTCATGTGACTCATTTTGTTGTTGTGTGAAAGGGGTTTGTGCTTCAGAAATGCACGCTTATTTGTTTCCATCAGACTGGTTGTCCATCTGTGTTGTTTCATGTTTGTTTCTGCCCCACAGCCAGTCTTCTGATGAATAGTTAGTTGTTGCCTGTTTGCTGCTGTTAGTTGCCGTTAGTGCAAACATACTTGACTGACTGCCTGGAGTTGTAAAGGAGCAATCTGTATATGTTGTAAAAAAAAACATGTTTACATTTAGCACCCAATTCGTCGTCATTTTACAGTCTAATTAAATACATATATAACAGGAAAGTGTGCATGATGTCACTAATATTTTCTAAAAAGTCAGAGCAACAACATCTTCCTCAAACTTCCCTGGCAGGGTGAAATAAAGTGAATGGTACAGCAGGAGTTTATAAGTGAGGTGGTAAATATTTACAGCCATATGACTCATTGCAGGATAAAAACTCAAGTATTTACCTGCAGCATTTGCTGCCTACGACCAGTTTAATGACTTCACAGGGTTTGGGATTCTTTGGCTCAGCGTCTCCTAAAATAACAGAGCAAGAAGAGGCCCCTGAACTCTTTGGTATAAAAATAACACTAGCATCGCAGAGGAAGATAAGGAGGGCCTTAGCTGTGCTTGTTTTGTTCAAAACAACACTGTCATCACTTTGTCTTAAACACAACTTTTGACAAGGTTTCTGTTTCAAATAAACAACCTTGTCAATTCCTGCTATTTTAAGATGTGCTTAACTTAAATGGGCAAAATACCAAGGAGGCCGTGGTTTGCCAGCTTTTGAGTAACTGTTTGAGATGGTATTTATTACAGACCATAAAAGTAACTGAACTGATCAAATGTCAAATGTGACTCAGAGGGACACTGTGTCTTATTATCTGTGCGATAAAAATCATCACTACCTCCTGTGTGAGCTCCAGAACCATGACAGAAACTAACTGCGTTGTTTCACACGGTGTATAAACAGGGAAAAAAGGCTGTGAATCATTAGCTCCAATAGTGAACCGTTTCCACGGGAGATTCAAACTTGGAAGGCTTCTCGTGCTCAAACCATGCTGTGCTTTAAAAAAAAAAAAAAAAAAAAAAAAAATCATAACAACATGTTGATGCACGAGGCAAAAACAAAAGTAACAACTGGGCCAATCATGGCTCAGGGCATTAATGGTCACCTCACTAATTCTGCTCTATCCCCACTCTCATTGATTTTCTTGGCTCGCTAACCCTGTGACCACATACGAACACCTCCCTGTGTCCAACCTTTCCTCTGACCTCCTGAAAACTTTAAGCCTTTGCCTAACTGCTAAGTTCACATTCAACAGTTCATTCTAGAGCTGTTAGATATTGACATGCCTGGGGTGGATGCTCTGTTGTTTGTATGTACTGCATATGGCCCTATGGCTATCCAGCAAACTCTCCTGCCAGAGTACTCCTCCAACTCCATGGATTGGGTAATCAATGTTGAAGGAACGCCCACACTTCCCTCAAAGACCGTGTGTTAGCAGCCCAGTATTAGCTTATTCTCATGAAAAAAAAAAAGTTGTCAACATGAGACCAGTTTTCATAATCATTCAACTCAATACAAGCCTGTCCAAGTTCTCTAAGATTATAGGTGACAAGGCTGTTCAAAGAACAACCAATGCGACTGCCACATCACTCACTGACAAACGCTCTTCTTTCTGAGACCCACAAAACTGCGTGTGTGTTAGTGACCGTGGTTTAAGGGTAAAATGCAAACACATATCCACTCGAAATGGATGACAGAAGGGAATGCAAGATGTTTTCGGGAAGAGGAGCTGGTGAAAGAGGAAAAGTACCGAGCGGAGTATTACTTACAACGATGTGTGCCGGTGACGGGGACCTGGCATCTTTAAGTGCTTGTCTACTTTGAAGACCTCCTGGTTGAACATCTAGAAGGGGCCATTTCATCTGTAGGTACTGAATGGCAGAAAGGAAACAGAATGGAAAGAAAGAAACAAAACATGTTAACAATGCAGAAACCAAAAGGAACAAATAATAATAATAATAAAAAAAATAATTAAGACAAAAAAGGGAGACGACATTTCTTGACAAGTGTATGGGTGTGGAAACATGGAAAAGCAAATAAAGATCTTAAGGCGGATGGTGGGGGGGTGAGGATGACCTCAAGCATGCATCTGAGAGTCCAGCAGGAGTAAACACAGTAGTACTATTTTTTTTTTTCAAAAAGCACAAAGTCTTCTTAGGCAGAGATTTTTATGATATTTTTTTCCCTTTACAGTAAGTAGCAGACTGATTCTGAATTTCAATGAGTCACTTATTTGAAGTGGGGCTGAGCCAGGTTGTACTGTACACAGATTAAAGCTTTAAGATGATCTAACGTCATAAATGTGGCTGTTGTCAGACTTTTTTTCTTTATTGGAGCCCATAAAACAGACAAAGCGTGGCGTCTCACCACGCTCCTCTGAGGCTAAACCTCCTGACTGTGCCCATAAATGATTGACTTGGCCTCTATCAGAAGTCAGCCTGTCTGTCTTTCCCCCACCCTCACTCTCACACACACACACACACACAAATCCAGATAAGCAGAAACAAGGGTCATGTGAAGCATCTGTCTGTGTAATAAAATGGGTGGAGGCCTTTTTTTTTTTTAATTTGATGACAGTCGGATATGTTGGACTACCTTGTACCTGTTCAACCGGAAATAACATCGACCATCATACACTTCGCTTACAATGCATTAAAGACAGATTCCATTGATATTTTCTGACTCCCCCATGTTGACATTGCTACAGTATGTCGTCTAAACTCTGCTTATCAATGTCACAGCCGCCTAGTCTGAGTGAAAAAGGTCACAGCAGCTGTTTCAGCTGCGAGGTGAAGGACCTAAACATTTTAAAGGAAGGGAAGATGATGTGAACACAGCATTAAAAAAAACAATGACTTTCAGTTTCATCAGTTTCCCTATAGTGAAATCTGTAACTTTATAAACAATCAGTTCACTGTAGAACTTGTACTGAAAGGTGCACATACTTCCAAATGCCAATTTGTGGCAGTAGAGAGAAAAAATTAGTCTCAAGAAAACGAAATAAGAGAACAGAAACTATCACTAGTGCTGGCTAATTAGTGCAAAGGAGGGTATTATAACCCTGGTGCCACAGACACTCATTAAAATTTGGCGAGGTAATTACACACCACCTTAAAAGATCTGTCAAGTGGATTTTGACTTGGAGCTCGGTCTATAATGCCATTTGTACATAAACCTTTGACATGATCATAAAATGCAAACAGTGGATTGTCTTACTTCTCTCCCCACTGTCATCCAACATAATGCAGAGGGAACGAGGCAGGTAGCATTATTGTGAAGCAGCTTTCATTACTTTGTACTGCCATCTTGCAAAGGTGACCATTAGTTTGTATGCATGTCTCACAGTGTGTGTGTGTGTGTGTGTGTGTGTGTGTGTGTGTGTGTCAGTCCTGGTCAGAGAGGGAGTGTGTCGCGACCCTTCCTGAGACTGTGTCTAAATCAGTGGTAATTAGCGGAGAGATCACCATGGGGTGCCTGCCAGTGGTAGACGCTGGAGGGAGTTATTGACTCCATGTCCTCGGTTACAGCCCGTGCAAGGAAAAAAAAAACTGTTTGCAGCCTGGTCTTTCTCCACCACTAATACTCATTTATGACCCAAAGACGGCTATTACTGCGAAAGAAAACTGGGTTTGTTTATGCTTGTTTGTATGTCCTTCGAGTGGAAAAAGGAAAGGTTGTAAAAAAAAAAACAACTCCAGAGTTGAGGTCTTGTGGGTTTTTATGGACCCCCCACACTGGGTATTAATTGCCATGAAAACCAGGAGAGAAGGAGAGCAGTGTTGTAACAGTAAAAGTGGAGGAGGAGGAGGAGGAGGAGGAAGAGGAGAGTGACTGGGCTGCTGTCATCTATGAGGTAATTCAAGACAGTGTCCATTGGTGCCAGAGGGGCTAGAAGACGGGGCAGTGCTGGAGAAAGGGGAATTGTGAATCCAGTCATGGGAAAATCCTGCCAACGCGTGTGCGTGTGTACACATGCTCACACATGCAAATATTCAAACACAGCTGCAGCGGGGAGAGAGGGGTCGAATGAGCGGACATTCTGAGGAGCTGGGTGAGGAGCGTGAAGGTGACACCCCCGAGTGTGGCAACGGAGGAGCAAGACACCAAAACACTGAGGAGAGGGAGGCTGTTGGAGCGCATGCACTGACAAGTGGCTCCACTTTAGCGATGCTGTTGCAAATGTTCTCACACATTAATCTCTCCTGCAGATTTTATAAGCATGCTGAGGAAAAAACGAAGCCTTGGTGAGTACCGGGCTTTCCATCCACCCCCTTCTTGGCCTCCTGCCTTGCTCTCCACCCGCCTGTCTGCCCTGTTAACGGACACACCGCCTGGGCTTGAGTAGGCCATGACCCCTGACCCCTCTCTGCTGCTCCAAACCCCTCCCTTTTCCCCACTCTACGACCTGAAAACTCTCCTGCTATGAGGGGGCCCCCCGTGTAACTCAAGAGCCATTCCAATGTGACAAATTGCTCCGGAGTTCCAGGATAACTCTCTCTTCTCCTCTGTCTCTCCTGCCCACCCCACACACACACACAAACACTAACCAGCTCCCCCTTGACAGACCCCCACCCTGCATGAGCCAACCAGTGGTCGTGCTCCATGCGGCAGACAGCTTCTCCTTCTCCCTTTCAGCCCCCCCACCCCCCCCCCCTTTCCCAACCCTGCACCCCTCCTCGCCTGGCCAGCCCCACAATAGGAGCTGAATGACTCAATTGTCTCTGATGAAGTGAAAGACAAGGGAGTCCTCTAAATTCTTACAGAGGGATGAACTCACACTCACTGTCCCGACTCTGCTGTCGTCTCCCGTTTTCCCAAGCATGAGGAGGGGACTGGTGATGGGGGTGTCACATTGCTTACAAGCACCTATAAGCTATAATTATTACTCAATAAAGCCATTAAAATTTCACACAGAAATTATCCTTAAATATATGCACTCTCTGGTTTAAAATGGAATTTGTGATGATGAATTCTTTGTTAATCTTTTGGTACCGTGCTATGTTTGAACAGATTCCCTTTAACGACACCCATTTGAGTGCTACTGTGACAAGGTTTGGTATCTTATAAACTACAGAGTGTTAACCCAGATCCATGCTGTCATCGTAGTGAAAACAAGCTGAGGCCCTGGTCCCTGTGTCACAGCACAGGGCAGAAGGGGAAGCAGCCTGGAGACAAATACAGGGGCATCCAGAGCACTCGCACTTCACCCTCACACATCTACACATCGGCTTCCACCACTGTTGTTGTTACCAATTCAACAAGCTGGCACTGACATAATTTGGCCTCAAACAGCCCTCCCTGGTACCAGTGCTAGACTCTGATCCTCCCAAAAATAAACCCATCAAACATTAACCAAACGTCAACGTGTACTACTGACAAAGAAGAGGTGAAATCCAGCATATTTTTTTTATTGTGAATGACAGTGAAGGATTGTTCTGCCCGTTTCTCTTCAACAAGCTTCCCTCCCATCTGATGAGTTTATCTGGCGGCTGTAGCAGCAGCCACCGTGCAGCTTGTCCGTTTTGTTTTGGATTAAGAGCAAAGGGTTTGAGACCAATCAAACAAACAGAGCTCCTTATGTGCCAATGTGGCTCCAAAACACTGGTCGACTTTCCAGCAGGGGACGATAGGACAAACGATGAGGACCACTGGTGCTCCATCAAGCATTTCAGCCATGTGAGCAATGTGAGAATGGAGGGAACACAGACACACAAAGACAGACAGACCACAGCTTGGGTTTAGAGTCAGCATATGGATGCAGATCTTCAGGCCATCTGTGACCGCTTCATCACAGACATAACATTAGCTATACACAGGGTATGTATGCAGATAAACCTCACAGCCCCCCCTTCTTTTATCCAACCCCTAACATACTGTACAAGCTTAAGCCCTGATTCACACCTGAACAACAAGGCTCACCCATATTTGAACATCCCATGGTCGACTGGCCCCGGAGCTCCTCTGGGAGAGCTCAGAGATGGAATTGACAGCTTGCAGATTACACCAATCAGACCACAACTATAAAGAGCTTTATTTAAGTCTGAAATGATCAAGGCTAGTAAGAGGAGCCCATTCAAAGCTCTGCAAGTAAACTGCACAGAGCTTAAAAGATTAGTCCATCCAGTTTGACTACAATTTTATCCCTTTAAAAAACGAAAGCTGAGCATATTGTCTTGATCTGTTGAGGAGGATAATGCTGGTAGCCTTTGTCCTCACTTACAGGTGCAAAAGAAGAAGCAAGAGCATGCAAACATGCAATTTGTTGAAGAGGAGAAAGTAATTTTCTTTAAAGTAGGCATAAACTTAACACAGATTGTTTTTAAATCCCACTCTATGATATACAGTGGGCTCTCTGCTTCCACGTACAGTCTTTGGAGGGGTTAGTGTAAAAAGTATTGAAGCAGTGCATGAATTCCTTGACAAAACTGAGAGAAAGTTAGCCAACACAAGAGGGCCCATCACGGCTGCTTTGGTTCTACTAATGCACATTTTATGAGTAAATATTAAAGAAAAAAAGCGCCCCACCTGCTCTGATAGCCAGAGGCATTTTGCAACCAGGAAAATAAAAGTGAAATGTGGGAAGGCCTGGGGTTTGTGTGCCCTGGGGCAGGAAGGGGTCCGCTGGGCCTATATTTACTCCAAAGCCAGAACCGCTTGGGGGTTCCACTGGCCCTGACAGCACTGGGGCTGCCGACCTGATCCAAAACATCCCCTCCTCACCTCCTACCCCTACCCTCCCCCTCTTTGCCAACAATCTCCACGTCAACCTCAAACTCCCCTTCTCACTCTCTTTCTTACTGAAAACCTCAGCCTGACACTTTCATATAAGGTTTTTTTTTTTCCCACAGGGGGAATGTGCACGTGACCTCTCCTTCCTCTCCACCCAACTCAGAGTTTACTCACCCCCTGAAACGAGGCTGTAGAAACAGGCTTGTGAAACTGCTGTTGTTGAAAGTATCATTTAAAAGTATTGATTAAAAAAAAGAGAGAGAGAGAAATTCTTATTTTTTCACTGTTTTGTGTCCTTTCTTTAGGCTTGCTTCCATGAACACTTGATATTATCAGCCCTGCTCTGGAAGTTAGTTTCGCTCTCTTAAACACTGGTTCATGAGATAAGTATGGCTTTGCTCTGACACTGTTTACTTAGCAGGTGTGGACAAATGTGCTGCTCAAACACCAGCTGATTGACCGGAAAGTTTCAAAGGATTGCACAACACAAAGCTGGCAAGTTTTTCTACACCAAAACTGTGTACAAGTCCAGTGTAGTTTACTAGCTTAAAATAAATACATGTCAGGATGTGGTGGAGATTACACATGCATGCACACACTCACTGACGCATGCACATATAACATTCTCAAAGGATGGCCGAGGATGACGTTCGACAACACACCAACTTCTCAGCAAGTCTCAGGAAGTAAACACCGTTCCATTTCTGACTTTTGCACCCCCCCTCCCCCTTTACCACTGTCCTGTGTCATTAAGAGTATCTGTTGGCTGCTCTAAAAATAGTGGTAGAGAGGGGTGAAGGCCAGCAGGAGATGGCTAGTCCATCAGGCACGCTAATGAACAGGCACTCTGGCACCTTTAGCATCAGGCTCAGCGACAGAATGCCTCTTCTTTCAGGCATGAGCCACACTCACTACTCTTGTCTCTTCCACTTCCGTTCCTTTACCAAGGCACAAATATAACTTTCCTAGGCTTCCACAGGGTCGCAAAGTTGGAGGCTTCAAATGAGCCTGCAGGCTGTGCAATGATAACAAAATGAAGTTTCATTTGAATCATCGTATTACTCAAGTAGATTTACTGCAACTGTGAACTGTGTTCATACAGATATTCGGCATCATTTAATTAGCATCACTATTAATGGTAGACAGTCAAAGACCCACAGCTCAGCGGAAGCAGGTTGACATATTGACAGGGCAAAGATCAGTTCCCGGACATTCCTGGTTGGAGTCTTCATACACAATGACCTACTTACAGGCGAACATGGAGGTGAACAGACACGTCTACAGGCCCAGGTGTGTCTGAGCCCCTTACGCAAGGCCGGGCTACGGGGTGGGAGGAGAAGAGGTTGGGCAACTCGTGCACTCGCTACACGCTGTACCTTTGTTTGCAGGAAGCAGGCAGAGGGGTGTGGAGGGGAGAGTTAAAAAGGTGAACAGCAGCTGAGCTCTGCTAAGGGAGAAAAGTAAGCCGATTGCAGCGCCCACGTTCTGCCTGAGAATGCTGTATTTGGTATTGTGCTGGAGGAGAGCTGAATGCTGCCCTTGATGTTGGGTGTCTGGTTTTGTTCTGTGAGAGTTCACTATGAATTAGTTAAATGGTAGACTGGATATAAGGAAGCTATGAAACATGCCTCAGAGGGAGAGAATGTGTACACTCTCAAGCTTCACAAAGACTTCCGATATTCTGAAAAACACTATGTGCTATCACACAATTCCACCTACGCATATTCATCAATCAGAAAGCGTTATGTCGAAGGCATCACACACACACATACCAAAAGGCAATTAATCCTCACAAAAGAATCATACGAAACCAACAAACATTCAGTCAGTTTTCGCATCTCTCTTCCACACTTTCACATACACCTTGAAGCAGACCAGCCTCCATATTCATGAAGCCTACTCCCTCAGCATACCTAAACCCCAGGATTTTAAAGGTTTCAACTCAAATCTCAGATATGGTTTCAGGTTATGGATTTCTAACCCAAGCAACTAGGGTAATTCATCAGCTTTAAGCT
>JAVQJX010117706.1:0-25018 GCA_036025115.1 Ambassis agassizii | reverse complement strand
AGTAAATGGAGCTGGATGTTCACTGGGCTGCAATATGATGATGATTGTTTCATATTGGTATGAAGTGGTATGTATGAGCACTATGTTCATTCTTCATGTTCATTCAACAGTTAACTTTGTCATCACAAATAACTGCTATTACAATCAAATCTTTACGTAATTAGCCATTTCTTTAAAAGCTAATAAAGGCTAAATAAAGGTGATGTTATTATATTTCTGTGCCTCTAATGGGCAGAGAGAGCTCGAGCTGTGTGTTGTTTTCTCCTTTCGTATTAGTAACCATTTGGCAGACAGATATTGATTAATGTGAATCCAGGTCAGCCTTCCTCCTCTTCGTTCCTGGACTGTGACCGCCCTGTTTTGTTGTTAGCAGAGCTGGATGCAGAGCCGGCCCCCTCCTCACGCCCTCACCTGTCCTTCCCTGAGCTCTTCCACAGCAGGAACATCTGGAAGAACATTTGTGTGCTCGGCTTCACCTCGTAAGTCATCTCCCTGACATTAATTTAGCAACCCAGCAGTTTCAAGTCGAATTTCTGTTGGCGTTGCACTTTAAATCCAGTTTGGACGCTCGCGCTTTTGTTTCCCTGCCCTTCCTCCTGCAGATTCATCTCTCACGGCATTAGTCACTGTTACAGCTCTTTCCGAGGTGACGTCAGAGGCACTGCCCCCAGCTTCTACTGGACGTACCTGCTGTCTGTGTGTGCAGGGGGCGGCGCCTGGCTGTTGCTGTGGGCGACTGTTGACAGGTGCGGTCGCCGTGGCATCCTACTCCTTTTCATGACGATGACGGGGCTGGCTTCTTTGATCCTCTTGGGACTCATGGAGTGTAAGTGTTGGCAGGAGAGTGCTGTTTTCTCCAAGTAGGAAAGATATTAATAGCCTTCGCCAGCAAGGAGTCCCTCTTCATCTCCCCAGAGGTCACCCCATGTTGTTATTTTGAGTCTTTTGTTAGGATTAAACTTCTCAAATCTTCACTGGAATGAAGGAAAACATTAGTTTAATTCCATTCTCATTGCACCGTTCATATCAGATCTGTTCTTCATGTACTATGGAGCAGATTAAAAGCAAACCAGTCAGCTCTGTTCATGGAAAAATCCAGCCTAGAAGTCGTTTGTTTTTTCCACAACACAGTGTCTAGAAACAGTTCTGTTGTTTCCTAATCTTAGTCTCCCCCTTGTGGTGGAAAAAGAGCATGACTCCTCAGTTTATGTAGGACACTGCAGTGACAGCAAAGTCAAAGCTGTGTCAGGCGCTGTGCTTTAATCATGCATCACAGGCTGAAGGGGCAGCCGCACCGGGCAGTGATGAGGTCACCTCCTCCTGCTGCCTTCTTATTGCTCTTGTCAGAACCAGTGATATATGATCGGAAAAATAGAAACACTCCACCTGATCATAATTAGTAATGCTTGTCCCTCTTCCTCCTCCTCCTCCTCCTTCTCAGATCTCAGTGAGACAGCCATCACAATTTTCTCAGTGCTGGGTCTCTTCTCCTCCCAAGCCACTGCCTCTCTCTGCATCCTCTTCACTGCAGAGATCATGCCCACCGTCATCAGGTAACATAATCAGACAGCAGGAATTCACAGGATTATATGTCATTATACATGCATGTAAATGGAGGAATTAGTCTTGTTATATTGTAAAGGACTTCAATGATGATTTTTATTCAGGATTGATCTGCTGATCTGAAAGATTTTCTCTTAAAACCACAAATACTCAAACTCTAGCCCATCTTGTAGTCTATCCATAGGTAAATGAAATGATGTTGTCTGCAGTAAAGGTGAAACACTGTGTGTGTGCAGGGGCAGTGGTGTGGGTGCCGTCCTCGCCCTGGGCTGTGTGGGTCGCCTCAGCTCTCCGCTCATGGACCTGCGGAACCACTACGGCTACTTCCTGCACCACGTGGTCTACTCCTCTCTGGCCCTGCTGGCGGTGCTCTCCATCCTGCTGCTGCCTGAAAGCAAGAGGAAGCCGCTGCCGCAGACGCTTGCTGACGGAGAGCAGTACAAACGCCCCCCACTGGGCAGGAGGAGGAGGGACAACGTGCCGCTACTGGCAACACCTAACCCAGAGACCTAATGGAGCCTGAGACTGAGCGTTCACACTACTCACTTTGGAGCTAGAACATTTACATCCATCATGTCCATGCAGAGGGGAAAGCAATACAAAGAGAAAGACTGCAGTAGATCAGCGCCACGCTTCCTAACATATCATCCTCTAATCATTCCAAACACAGGCAGGCGGGTGGAGCTGCCACTGACTTCACTCTGCTCGATTAGCTGCCATTTAGATGTGTGTTAAAGCACACATACACCACACACATCTATTCAAGTCTTTATCTGTTGCACCGTCTCTTCCTAAGCAGACAGGCGGGCTCCTCCCGACACACCAGCAGACACTGCTGTACACTGCTGTCCTCCATCTTCAGTGTGTCTGTCATAGAGATGTTAGCTGCTTAAACTCCAGAGCATCTCGGAGAGTAGTCGCTAATTGTCCTTAGCACGTGTCTTAACCTGCATAGACCATTGTTTGTCGTGTTTGCTGTGTACGATGACACAGTAAGTGCTCAGAAGTCAGTTTTGTATATTTTTTTTGTGACATTTATCTTATGAACTTTCCTCCAGCGGGGATGGGCTGCAGTTCTTGGACGTTTGCTTTAATGTCGGAGAGGCCTGTGGGTGTTTATTGCCTTGTAAATACTGTTAGTTTCTTTAACTTTTTGGGGCATCTGAGTTTTATTGAAGCAGACCCTGTGGCTGGATAAATTACAGTACAGTACGCTATGCAGTGGGGAAGTTTTAGAGCACTTTGAACCTTTTTTTGTGGTTAATTTAAGGGACACTGTAAATCAGCTATTATTGATATTAGGATCAAAGCTAAAAAGAAGACACTTTAACCAGAGAAGTGTTCAGACTGACTGAGTCTGGCCTGGAGCCAGCAATATTTATGTCTTATTTATGAGTTATTCAGAATAATCAGAGATCTGGCATTTTTACGTATTAAGGTAAATTGGGTGGAATAAAGTGACATTGATGAACAGTGAAGCTGTTAACATTCCTCTCTGCATGTTTGGATGCACTCGAAGGGCTTGATCTATTATGTTATTTCCTCAGAAGCTTCTAGTTACTTAATACCTCTCTAGCTGTAAGAGAATTAGACGGGTACAAAGAATAGAACTTGTATTAATATTTTTGTCTGCTGAATGTGCATTGATGATTGGAGGAAGGGGCCCAGTGAGAACGCTCCATGAGGTTTGGATGAGGAGCTGACGAGGGCCCCACAGCTCCAAATGAACCCCTCCTGACTCCTCTTCACCTTTTCTTTGTTGTGTTATGAGTGTGCACAAGCTGAGAGAGAATCATTGTGCTTTTAAAAAATTGTGTGTGTGTGTGTGTGTGTGTGTGTGTGTGTGATCATGTCTTTATGATGGTCTTACAAGGAGGCAGCAGGGGTTTCATTTGGACTCTGAGCAGCTATTATGAAGGACATTAGCTGATGGCTTGTTTCTCCATCAGCCTTTGGTAGATCTTCTTTTTCTGTATGTTGCACTCAACATTTGTACACTGATAATTATTATCACTATGACTAACATGGCTCGAGTAATATTATGTCTGATGATCTGTTCAATGATGAGTGTGATGCAGTTAACTCTATAGCCTGTATTTATGTAAAAATAAAGTGGTTAAATAAGAGATGAGTGTTTTGAAATTTAAAAGAAAATAATGAATGTTTTTATTTGTAAATTATGAATGTTGGTGATTAGGATGGATTTCTTGTCCTGTCTCTCTCTGTACTTGTTGTTCTTCCTTCATGTGGCCAATGCTAGTACTGACTAAAGTCAAACAAATCAGACATTGTGTGTTTATTGTCAACAGTGAATCTGGAGCGCACTCTGCTGGACAAACTCGGGAATTACACCACGTCTAAAGTACTACGGCACCTTTTCTTCTCTTTTTAATATTATTCAGGTCAATATTTGCTGAAACTATGAAGCCGGCCTGCAGGTGAAGATTTTCAGTAGAGCAGCATACCAGGGATGACCCAGACTGGAGAGGAGAGACTCTACCCACTGTGGGAACACCAGCAAAAAAAAACAAACAAACAGCTATTTCACTGATTGATCTACATAAACTTAAACAGGTAATTCAATTGGGAAAAAATGGTTTTGATATTTTATAAGCCAAATAGTCTTTACTTTTATCTGCCCTCTCATTATACTAATTAGATTAATAATTATTATTTTTTGCATTTTTCCTTTATTTTATTCAAGATATGAGATATTTTACAAGTTACAGGTTATCAGTTTCTACTCACCTGAGGCACATAACAAAAACAAAAAACTAATTCTTCACACAAATGTGTCATAAAGTCAAAGTGACTTTCGTTTTCCTACAGCTGCACAGATGACCCTCTTCTTGTCACCTGGTCCAGTCCGTCTTTGTAGACAAAGGACCAGGAGTCTGTGCAGACCGTGTGATGACAGCTGAGAATGAGAATCTTAACACAGATTGGTATGTTCCACCCTGGTAGCACAACAATGCCCTCAAGGTTAGAGCAGCGCCTCTAAACAAAAGGTGTGAACTCTGAGTTATGAGGAACACAGGGCAAGGTGGTCCACACCGGTCTCCGTACTTTCTCCAGGCCCACATTATCACCTTGTGGTGAGGCGGTTATGCACACGTCTCCTCAAGACCTTATTTGCACCGAGTGAGCAATAATAGAACAATTTTAGCTGTGCCATGTTACTAACTAAATATTCAGATCAGAGAAAAACAAGAACAAGTGATTCTGACTGCTGCTGAGACTGCAGAGCGAAGGCTGATGAGACCACTGAGGGTCAGTACCCGCAGCGAGGTGCTGAGAAGATCTCGTTAAAGCGAGCAGGACGAGCTTCTTGGTGTATTTTGTCCTGTTTTGGTTGTTGGTTGCTCTGATTATTCTCCCGTGTCTTGTCTTCCTCTTTGTCTGGTTTGTTTGCTCCTTGTGCTTCTTTTATTGTTCCAGTGTTTCCTATGGTCTTTGTTTTCGACATAAAAAATGACTGATGTGTGTGACCTCCTTTTAGCTTTACATGTGTGCAGACAATATGTTGATGTGAGTGTAAATTTGTAGACGCAGCTTCACAAACAATAAAAAATGGTTTAAAAAGAAGAAACCATGTGACACACAAGTGATTTTATAGAACTAATGATATCCATTAATGGGAAACACAAAGGGATGACTCCTACAATATAAAAAGACACATACATGGTATATTGTTGAACACTATAAATACAAAATATTAGATTTAATATTAGGGTGACAGACACTTTGATTTAAAGAGTCACTGCTCAGAGAGACAAAAGACAATGAAGCTCCTTTCACTTAAGCTCAGCTGGAAGAATCCCAAAACTATTTCACAGGTTTATCTTTGTCCTCAAGGGTAAATAGAAGAAAACAATGTCAAGCCAACAAGATGGAGTGTGGAGTTACAGTATGTTGACCCGGCCTCGCTGAACAACAGCTGCACATGTGAAGATGTCCACACTCGACTTTGGTTGCTGAGTGTGAACATAAGAACACAAAACTAAAAGACACGTTCGAATGTCAACAAACACTAAGTGTGAGGGCCGTGTCTTTGTCGTCAGTGATGTGTGTAATGGATTTATGAACGTCATGTGATCATTCCAAGAGGGATTGTCCTCCTCACAGGAGAAGGTGCAGAGCGATAGCTTCTACTCATTAATATTCATTTGTTTTCATCAGGAAATGAAATTCATCCTAATTAAATTCAACATTTAACCCATTCAAAATAATAAGTGACTCTAATTATTAATAGTTGCAGGGCTTCATTGCAGCCATAAGACACAAAAACAATGAAAACGTTGAGGCCAGAGACAATTTAAATGTTTTTAATGTCATAATACGTATAATAAAAAACTAATATTGTTTATCTCTTGATGGTGAGGAAATTTATTTCAAGTAAATATTCTGCAGCTCTGTTTGGTAACATGGGGTTAATAGTGACTAATTGAAGGGTTAAGGGTCAAATGAAGACACTGGATCCTTTAATTACACTCACAATCATATTATAAATCCCAGGAAAGATTTACCCTGAAGCACAGTTCAGAACTCCACGACCTAATAAATCCCTAAATATACTTGATGTGATTTATGTCTGACAATCAGTGAGGTTTTTTTTTTTTAAATGAAATAATAGATTGATCATCCCAGGATCCAGGAAGTGAACAAAACAAGCTTCAACAAAAAGGAGGGCCACAGTCTCAGACCTGGAAAACAAATATTTAAGCAAATCTGCATGATTTACACCAGTTTAATCCACAACACAGCACTTTCTATATTTATATTAAAGCACCAGTTTGAACGTCCCACCGGGGCCATGCTGCATATAGGAGGGCACATAAAGCTCCTTCATGAGTGTTGACTGCAGAAGGACACGAGACAGCTGGGAATGAAAGCCTCAGCGCTGCCCTTCATGTGCTGAGGAGTGATACGCCGGGTGCAGACAACCCGAGCGTCACCACTCAACAAGGTCACGGCACACTCTGGAAGTGTGAAGTTGTTAATGTCAAAAGGTCTCGTGTGTGTTTCTTGAGGAGGTCTTCAGGTGGCCCCCTCTCAATAAACACCTGATTTAAGGATCTCATCTGTTAACGCGACGGGCATTACCAGCACTGACCCGGCTGTCATTAATAATGTATGTACAGAGTAGGTGACAAGTGTGTGTGTGTGTGTGTGTGTGTGAGAGCTCAATGTATTTATTTACAGTATGGCTGCCGAGACCTTTTGAAAGCTGGCAGCTGTCACACTCCATCTTTTATTATAGATGGAGGAGAGTCAGCTGTGGTCCACAGAGAGGCAAAGGAGGAGTAAGAGAAGGAAAAACTTCACAGGTTTATCTTTGTCCCAGAAGACAGACAATACAGGACAGCAGACAATGCTTATTGTCTGAGTCACATCAGTGAGAAAAAAAAGGGTAGATGTAGTTAATATAATCACAATAAACATGTTTTTTTCTGTGTCTTACATTAAAATTACAAACAATTTTTTACATATATTTTCAGGTTTTTCTGTCACTTGAAGGACAAAACTAAAATAGATTCTGATTTGATTCCAGTTTCAGTGGTTACATGACACCTTTATCTCCTAATACAGATGTTTCTTTTTTGATCCATTGTCTTCCTGCTGCTGCCCATGTAGGGCGGCAGCGGGGGCGTCCAAAGCACAGCCTCCTCCATTATAAAAAGAGGAGTTCAGGAAGGAGGAGGAGGAGGAGGCACAGGAACACAGCGCCTGCAGGTAAGCATACATGTTATCACAACTTACTGATCATGACACATTACAGATGATCATGTCTTTATAGATCCAACAGATAAACTCTATCGAGAGGAAGAGGAAACAGGTAAGAATCACTTGATGCTGTTTCTTTTTTTTTTCATAATTAAATACATGGACTCATGTTAAGAAATGTCTGGACAAGTTTTTCAAATCTATTCATTGTTTTCCAGTTTTCAAGATGTCTGGCGACGCCCTCATGGCGGAGTTTGGGGCTGCAGCCTCCTTTCTGAGGAAGTCAGAGAGGGAGCGTCTGGAAGCCCAGACCCGACCCTTCGACATGAAGAGGGCTTGTTTTGTCCCGGACCCTGAGGTGGAGTATGTTAAAGCCACGGTCACCAGCAGAGACGGTGACAAAGTCACAGTTGAAACTGAGTTTGGAAAGGTACATTTGTCATATTACCCCTCATTTATAGAGGTCATAATGTAAAAGCTTTGTTAAGATATGATGATGTGGGGAATTGTTGCAGACTGTCACCCATAAGGAGGCGGACATCCACCCTCAGAACCCGCCAAAGTTCGATAAAATCGAGGACATGGCGATGTTCACCTTCCTCCATGAGCCTGCTGTGCTGTTTAACCTCAAAGAGCGTTACGCAGCATGGATGATCTATGTGAGTAGAAATCTGCACATTTCAAACATTTAGTTCAATAACAATAAAACCTGCTCTGTGTGTGTGTGTGTGTGTGTGTGTGTGTGTGTGTGTCCACAGACCTACTCAGGGCTGTTCTGTGTGACTGTCAACCCTTACAAGTGGCTGCCAGTGTATGATCAGTCAGTCGTCAATGCCTACAGAGGAAAGAAGAGGAGTGAAGCTCCTCCTCACATCTACTCCATCTCTGACAATGCCTATCAGTACATGCTGGCTGGTATGTTGACCTCTGATGCAGCATTTTCACACAACGATACCATCCAGTCATTTAAATCAACCTGTCCTTTGCAGACAGAGAAAACCAGTCAATCCTTATCACGTAAGTCCCCCCTCATATTATGTGTATAAAAGGCTGTGTTTATACCGTTGTTATAGTTGACACAGTGTTTGTCATTTCTAGTGGAGAATCTGGTGCAGGAAAGACTGTGAACACAAAGAGAGTGATCCAGTACTTTGCCAGCATCGCAGCTGTTTCTGGGAAGAAAGATCCAAGTCAGGAGAAAAAGGTCAGTCTGATTTTATACTTTATAATAATAATAATGATAATAAATGCAACTTTAGTGAATAAATGTTACATGATAACATCCTCAGGGCACCTTGGAGGATCAAATCATCCAGGCTAACCCTGCTCTGGAGGCCTTTGGAAACGCAAAGACGATCAGGAATGACAACTCATCCAGATTTGTGAGTTTGGTGTCAAAACAAGCTCAGGTTGGCTTGGAGAATAGGTATGATTTTATTCATCTGACCTGTTCTCACAGGGTAAATTCATCCGAATCCACTTTGGAGTCAGTGGAAAGTTGGCGTCTGCTGACATTGAGACATGTGAGTAGAGAGCTGAAAGAGTCATCTCATGATCAAAAATGAACTTGTGACAATAACGTCTTTTATTTCTTTATCAGATCTGCTGGAGAAATCTCGTGTCACTTATCAGCTTAAAGCTGAGAGAGACTATCACATCTTCTATCAGATTCTGTCCCAACAGAAACCAGAACTGTTGGGTGGGTGCTGAATGAAACACAGAATATAACCTGATCACATCTCACCTTTACATCCGCATAAAATGAACCTTTTCCCTCCTTTGACAGAAATGCTGTTGATCACCAACAACCCGTACGACTACGCGTACATCTCCCAAGGAGAAACAACCGTAGCTTCAATCAATGACTCAGAGGAGCTGATGGCGACTGATGTGAGTCACAAACAAGCAATTTTATCAGAGTTTTTGTTGCATTTTGTATATTTTTTTTATCATACATTACAAGTTTTTTGGCACTATTGCTCCACAGAAGGTCAAATTATCCGACAAATACAGTAATTGCTGTACATTTGGCAGCACTGAACAGTTTCTCAGTTGACTCAAATGCAATTTTGTCATTAAAGCAAGCTTTTGATGTGTTGGGCTTCACCCAAGAGGAGAAGAATGGTATTTACAAGCTGACTGGTGCCATCATGCATTATGGAAACATGAAGTTCAAACAGAAGCAGAGGGAAGAACAAGCAGAGCCTGACGGCACAGAGGGTAAAGAAACCATCAACAGTATAATCACATGAGGCCTCTGTCATATGTTACACTGCTGATTGTTTTCATAGATGTCGACAAAGTGGCATATCTGATGGGCCTGAACTCTGCAGACCTCATCAAGGGTCTGTGTCACCCGAGAGTGAAAGTGGGTAATGAGTGGGTCACCAAAGGTCAAAATGTCCAGCAGGTGTGTTGAGAAAAGGTTCAAATCCACTTAACTCTGTGTAAAAAAAACTCAATCTAATGCTGTTTTTTTTTTTTTTACTTTAGGTGTACTACTCCATTGGTGCTCTGGCTAAGTCAGTGTATGAGAAAATGTTCTTGTGGATGGTGGTGAGAATCAACCAATCACTGGACACCAAACAACCCCGTCAGTACTTCATCGGTGTGCTGGACATCGCAGGATTTGAAATCTTTGATGTGAGTGTTCAAAGTGAAATAAAACATGGATTCTTCATGTGAAATCTAATGAATAATAATAATGCTTTCTTTCTAGTTCAACACGTTCGAGCAGCTGTGCATCAACTACACCAACGAGAAGCTGCAGCAGTTCTTCAACCACCACATGTTTGTGCTGGAGCAAGAGGAGTACAAGAAAGAGGGCATCGTGTGGGAGTTCATCGACTTCGGCATGGACTTAGCTGCCTGCATTGAACTCATTGAAAAGGTTTTTAAATGTGTATATTGAAGCAGTTTTGTCACATGATAATCTAACCTGCTGGTCTGTCTGTCCCTGTAGCCCATGGGCATCATGTCCATCCTTGAAGAGGAGTGCATGTTCCCTAAAGCCAGCGATTCAACCTTTAAAGCCAAACTGTACGACAACCATCTGGGTAAAAGTCCAAACTTCCAGAAGCCAAGGGTTGTTAAAGGAAAACCAGAGGCCCATTTCTCCCTGGTTCACTATGCTGGCACTGTTGATTATAACATCACTAACTGGCTGGTAAAGAATAAGGACCCGCTTAATGAGACTGTGGTCGGTCTCTATCAGAAGTCCACCCTGAAGTTACTGTGCATGCTGTTTGTTGGGTATGCTGGTGCAGATTCCGGTAAGGGACCGGAGCGCTTATGTTTGTCCCTCTTTAGTCCAGATTATAAGAAAAATAAACTTTTATATCTGCAACTTACAGATGCAGGTGGCAAGGGAGGAAAGGGAGGAAAGAAGAAAGGTTCCTCCTTCCAGACTGTGTCTGCACTGCACAGGGTAAACTATGTCTAATGTTTGGTATACATGGTCTTGGTCAGGTATGTAACTGATTTATCTATTATTGACATTTGCAGGAAAATCTGAACAAACTGATGACCAATCTGAGGTCAACTCACCCACATTTTGTTCGCTGCATCATCCCCAATGAGACCAAGACTCCTGGCGAGATGGAGAATCCTCTGGTCATGCACCAGCTGCGCTGTAACGGTGTGCTGGAGGGCATCAGGATCTGCAGGAAGGGATTCCCAAACAGGATCCAGTATGGAGACTTCAAGCAGAGGCAAGAAAAGCAAAGACCTTTTATTCCTCATTAGTAATACAGGGACTTTTAGGTGTATAAACCCTGGTTCAGATACTGTACCCCATCATGATGCTTCCTCTGTGATGGTATACCTTCAGTATCTATCTGTGTTCTAGTTTCAGCTCAGCCTGGTTCTGTTGTTTTATTTCAGATATCGCATCCTGAACCCCAATGCTATTCCAGACGGGCAGTTCATTGACAACAAGAAAGCTGCAGAAAAGCTTCTGGGCTCTTTGGACATCGACCATGAGCAGTACAAGCTGGGACACACAAAGGTTGGCTCTGTCTCTGCATTAACTAAAAAAAATATATCAAAGTTGAAATAATTATTATTTCTGTTTCCATCAGGTGTTCTTCAAAGCAGGTCTGCTGGGTGTTCTTGAAGAGATGAGAGACGACCGTCTGGCTCTCATCATCACTGCAATTCAAGCCCGAGCCAGAGGAATACTCGCCCGGATTGAGTTCCAGAAAATTGTTGAGAGAAGGTGAGTGCTTTAATCTCATCTGTACCATCAAAAGAATGAACTCAAACTCTTCTCTTCTCAATCAGGGATGCTTTGCTGGTGATCCAGTGGAACATACGCGCCTTCATGGGAGTTAAGAACTGGCCCTGGATGAAGATGTTCTTTAAGATTAAACCTCTGCTGAAATCAGCTGAGACGGAGAAGGAGATGGCGAACATGAAAGAGGAGTTCACAAAACTCAAGGAAGCTTTTGCTAAATCTGAAGCCCGCAAGAAAGAACTAGAGGAAAAAATGGTCACCCTTCTCCAAGAGAAGAACGACCTGCAGCTCCAAGTCCAATCGGTATGATCAGTCAGTGCACCTAAAACTGATTTCTTCACACAACAGCAATATATTATATAATACTGTTTTTGTTTCCTGTCTGTAGGAACAAGACAATCTTGCAGATGCTGAGGAGCGCTGTGAGGGTTTGATCAAGAGTAAGATCCAGCTGGAGGCCAAAGCCAAAGAGCTGACGGAGAGGCTGGAGGATGAAGAGGAGATGAATGCTGAGCTGACAGCCAAGAAGAGGAAGCTGGAGGACGAGTGTTCGGAGCTGAAAAAAGACATTGACGATCTGGAGCTGACTCTGGCAAAAGTGGAAAAGGAGAAACACGCCACTGAGAATAAGGTAGAGGTCGATGGTGTTCACAGCAGCCAAGACCTTTCAACATATAACAAGACTTCCATCTGATCTTCTTTAGGTTAAAAACCTGACTGAAGAGATGGCGGCTTTGGATGAAATCATTGCTAAGCTGACCAAAGAGAAGAAGGCTCTTCAGGAGGCTCATCAGCAGACACTGGATGACCTGCAGAGTGAGGAGGACAAAGTCAACACTCTGACAAAGGCCAAAGTCAAACTGGAGCAGCAAGTCGACGACGTGAGTAAATTCTAATAAACCCGAACGTCAGGCGACAGTTTTGTGAAAGAAACTTTTGATGTTTTGTCCACGTAGCTCGAAGGGTCGCTGGAACAAGAGAAGAAAGTGAGAATGGATCTGGAAAGAGCCAAAAGAAAGTTAGAAGGGGACTTAAAGCTAACCCAAGAAAATGTGATGGATCTGGAGAATGACAAGCAGCAGCTGGAGGAGAGACTGAAAAAGTAAAACTGAGGAAAAAAAATACACGACTTGATGTATTAACTGCTTACTTAGATCAAATATTTTCTC
Organism: Ambassis agassizii; assembly: GCA_036025115.1. Lineage (NCBI taxonomy): Eukaryota > Metazoa > Chordata > Actinopteri > Ambassidae > Ambassis > Ambassis agassizii. The sequence continues at coordinate 12,328 of JAVQJX010117706.1, read as the reverse complement.
ATTAAATGCAGGAAAGATTTTGAAATCAGCCAGCAACTCAGTAAAATTGAGGATGAGCAGACCATGAGCGCTCAGCTCCAGAAGAAACTGAAGGAGTTACAGGTGACTGAACAAATTAAATCCATTGCCTACTATTCATCCATAGAATTCTTATTAAATCAATGATTTTCATGAAGGCCCGAATTGAAGAGTTAGAGGAAGAACTGGAGGCAGAGCGAGCTGCACGAGCCAAGGTGGAGAAACAGAGGGCTGACCTGGCCAGGGAGCTGGAGGAGATCAGCGAGCGGCTGGAGGAGGCCGGAGGAGCCACTGCAGCCCAGATCGAGATGAACAAGAAGAGAGAGGCCGAGTTCCAGAAGATGCGCAGAGACCTCGAAGAGGCCACTCTGCAGCATGAAGCCACTGCTGCCGCACTGAGGAAGAAGAACGCGGACAGCGTGGCCGACCTGGGAGAGCAGATCGACAACCTGCAGAGAGTCAAACAGAAGCTGGAGAAAGAGAAGAGCGAGCTGAGGCTGGAGCTGGACGACGTGGTCTCCAACATGGAGCAGATCGCCAAAGTTAAAGTAAGACGACCCAATGAAATAAATGTTTGGATTCTTTGACGTTCTCATAACCTTTTAATATGTAAATCCTTTTGTTCAGACCAACCTGGAGAAAATGTGCCGCACTCTGGAGGATCAAATGTCTGAATACAAGGTGAAAACAGACGAGTCCCAGCGAACCATCAACGACTTCACAATGCAGAAAGCAAAGCTGCAAACTGAAAATGGTAACATACTCCTCTATGGTGCTACATTAGCATTTTCTTTTATAAAACCTTTTTCTTATTATTGTACAGGCGAGCTCTCCAGGCAGCTGGAGGAGAAGGACTCTCTGGTGTCCCAGCTGACCAGAGGGAAGCTGTCATACACTCAGCAGGTTGAAGACCTAAAGAGACAGTTAGAGGAGGAGATCAAGGTATTTATATATTTAAAAAAAAAAAAAACAGCACCATGTGTTGATTTGTAATATGATTTTACGACATTATCTTTCTTTATCACAGGCTAAGAATGCCCTTGCTCATGCAGTGCAGTCTGCTCGCCATGACTGTGACCTGTTGAGGGAGCAGTTTGAGGAGGAGCAGGAGGCCAAAGGTGAGCTCCAGCGAAGCATGTCCAAGGCCAACTCTGAGGTGGCTCAGTGGAGAACCAAGTATGAAACTGACGCCATTCAAAGGACAGAGGAGCTGGAAGAAGCAAAGTAAGAGAAATGACTCTGATATATGCATTGATTCTGTCATTGATTTTTTTTTTTGCTTATAGGAAAAAGCTCGCTCAGCGTTTGCAGGATGCAGAGGAAGCAGTCGAAGCTGCCAACGCTAAGTGTTCCTCCCTGGAGAAAACCAAGCACAGACTCCAGGGTGAGATTGAGGATCTGATGGTGGATGTGGAGAGGTCGACTGCTGCCGCTGCAGCTCTGGACAAGAAGCAAAGAAACTTTGACAAGGTGACCTGACAGACGGGAGGAGAAAACAAAAAAGATGAAACGAAATCTTTTTGGACAGATGAAATAACATGAATTTTCGGATACTTCACCAGGTCCTTTCTGAGTGGAAGCAGAAGTACGAGGAGTCCCAGTCTGAACTGGAAGGTGCCCAGAAAGACGCTCGTTCTCTGAGCACTGAACTCTTCAAGCTAAAGAACTCCTATGAAGAGTCTCTGGATCACCTGGAGACCATGAAACGAGAAAACAAGAATCTCCAAGGTAGAGAGGATGTCTTTAAAGCATGACTTGTCTTTTAGTGATCTAAATGGTAAAAAATGATTCATTATTTATAAAACAGAGGAAATTTCTGACCTGACTGAGCAACTCGGTGAGGGTGGAAAGAGCATCCACGAGCTGGAGAAGATCCGCAAACAGCTGGAGCAAGAGAAGGCCGAGATACAAACAGCTCTGGAGGAGGCTGAGGTCAGATTTCTTCATGTGTGTGGATACCTTTCTGTGGCTTAACAACCCTTAACAAATCCTGATGTTTCGGACAGGGTTCCCTTGAGCATGAAGAGGGTAAAATCCTGCGCTCCCAGCTGGAGTTCAACCAGGTAAAAGCCGACATCGAGCGAAAACTGGCCGAGAAGGACGAAGAGATGGAGCAGGCCAAGCGGAACCATCAGAGAGTGCTGGACACGCTGCAGAGCTCTCTCGAGGCCGAGACACGCAGCAGAAACGAAGCTCTAAGGCTGAAGAAAAAAATGGAGGGAGATCTGAATGAGATGGAGATACAGCTGAGTCAGGCCAACAGGCAGGCGGCAGAGGCTCAGAAGCAGCTGAAGGCCGTCCACGCTCACCTCAAGGTTGATGTTTAACCGTCTACCACGCAACGTAAACGAAAAGCAGGGCGTTATCATGAAATGTCTGCCTCAACAGGACTCGCAGCTGCAGCTGGATGATGCTGTCCGTGCCGGCGACGATCTGAAGGAGAACATCGCCATCGTGGAGAGACGTAACAACCTGCTGCAGGCTGAACTGGAGGAGCTGAGGTCTCTGGTGGAGCAGACTGAGAGAGGACGCAAGCTGGCGGAGCAGGAGCTGCTGGACGTCAGCGAGAGAGTTCAGCTGCTGCACTCACAGGTATGACACCTGCTGTTACACTGCTGTGGTTGAGTTCCTTCATATTACTGATCCTCTCCCATAGAACACCAGCCTGCTGAACCAGAAGAAGAAACTGGAGGGCGACACGGCTCAGCTCCAGAACGAGGTGGAGGAGGCTGTGCAGGAGTGCAGGAATGCTGAAGAGAAAGCGAAAAAGGCCATCACTGACGCAGCTATGATGGCGGAGGAGCTGAAGAAGGAGCAGGACACCAGCGCCCACCTGGAGCGCATGAAGAAGAACATGGAGCAGACCATCAAAGACCTGCAGCACCGCCTGGATGAAGCTGAACAAATAGCCATGAAAGGAGGCAAGAAGCAGGTTCAGAAGCTGGAGGCCAGGGTAACTGTGATTACATGTGTAGAATGCAACAATCTTTGCTTTTTATTGCGTTAAAACAAAACGTCTTTATAAGGTGAGAGAGCTGGAGAATGAGTTGGATATGGAGCAAAGGAAAAGCGGTGACTCAGTGAAGGGTATCCGCAAGTATGAGAGGCGCATCAAAGAGCTGACCTACCAGGTAACCTCCACATGCTGCTGCAGTGTCCTAAACATTCGCCAGCAGATACTAATGAGAAACATGTTTAACAGACTGAGGAGGACAAGAAGAATCTGAGCCGTCTGCAGGACCTGGTGGATAAACTGCAGCTCAAAGTTAAATCCTACAAGAGAGCAGCAGAGGAGGCTGTAAGCTAAAAACACCACAGCTTCGTTTGTCATTTTTTTTTTCATTTTTAATAGTTTTTCACTCTCTAGGAGGAACAGTCTAATGCAAACCTTACCAAGCTGCGCAAGCTACAGCACGAGCTGGAGGAAGCAGAGGAGAGGGCCGACATCGCCGAGTCACAGGTCAACAAGATGAGAGCGAAGAGCCGCGACTCCGGAGCCAAGGTCAGTAACTATACAACAATCTGTCACTGTACTACTGCATTATGTTGCAAGATTGTGACCATTGTGTTTTTATCTTTGTACAGAAAGCACATGATGAAGAGTGAAGACCCTCTTGATGAGCGTAGTTAAAGTGTAGTTTTTCTTTGTTCTCCATGCAACATGGGTGGAATAAAGAATAAATTAGTTTTGAATGCAAACAAAATCTCTCCATTAATATCTCCAAATCTGAGCACATGAGCATTTTTGTGTAGCTGGTTAGTCCATCAGAGGGCAGTGCATTCTCATGTATAAGTCACTGTCAAGAGCTCCACTGACATGGATTCATTTCTCCATAACAAAGGGTGGAGGTGGTTGGAGGCAATAATACTGGAAACAATGAAACAAAACACACTGCGCCCTCTTCCTTTGCTAAATATTTGATTTTGGTTTTCCAAATCAAATTCTTTCCGTTTTGTTGTAATGAAATAATAAAATATAAAACCACTAATAACACTGTAAACAGTCAGAGCTACACAGATTTACTGTAATACTGTAAGCCACCCATATTACCCAATATGTTACGTCCATAATAATATTATTGTGGTTAAATCAAAGGCGTTCTTCTTGTTTGGTGGCATCTTTGAACACACAGAACAATCACAACAGTCCCCGAGCTGTTTGGTGCCTCTATGAAGGAAAACAAAAAATCTGTTTATTGTTGGGTGAAAGCTGACACCACTGTCATGTGCATCTGTAGGTTCAATTTACATCCTAAAATATAAGATAAAAACTACAGCACACAAGTCAGTGGTTTAATAATTACACTCCTGATACAATAAATGGACGTTTACACAGCTGGAACGTTGACCTGGTTGATTTTTGTGTCATTATTAAGTACAAAATCCACATAAGCTTCCCATCTGTCTGACTGTGTAAGCTCTGCATGTGGTTGATGCCTGGAACAAGTGTGTCATCTGCAGCCATGTGATCAATGCTGCACTTTTCCATCTTATGTCATAAAAAAAGAAAAAGTCTAACGACTGTGACACACACACACACACACACACACACACACACCCACCCACACACACACACACACACACACACTGTGAAGCAGCCATGCCCAGATGATGTCATGCTTAATAACACAAAGCAGGCAGTCAATGTGAAAGTTTCAAGGACACAAAAGAAGAAAGAAAGTATTTTACAACCGACCGAGTCTAATGGATGTTTTTATCTAAGCAGCAACACAAAGCTTTATGTGCCGTTACAACTAATAACGAGGGAACACCCACTTAAACAATGTAGTGAAGAGCCCCACCTAAAGCAGACACTATTTAAAATCTCCAGCAAAGCACTGTGATTCACATGGTCCCTGAAAATCCCTGCAGACTGGAATGTGGCCTCAGGCCCTGAATCTTTTGTTTGTCATTTAATGACACAGTTTTTCATCCATCCATCCATCAACCCACTGTTAAATTAATGAGATGGGAAACACAAAGAAAAGCTGTGTAATAATGTTAAATAAAAGAACTGCATTGTTGGATATGAGATATTTATTTATAAAAATCGATATATTAAGACTTTAGATTGTCACTGTGCAAATAGGAGCAGGCACCGTATGGAGTGATTGATCACAAATGTTAATCATTACAAGCTTATATTTCATCCGAAACCCTTTAAAGCAGCAAACAGTTGCTAAATAAAATAATTTTACAGACACTCTTTGAACATAAGACATGACCTCAGTACTTTCTGTTTGCTGGCAGGACGAAATGCAAAAAAGATAATAAAGATTAGACTTGTGCCAAAAGCCAAACCTTACAGAGCAGTTTGTTCTTTAAAATGACAAATATATAAACCTCATTTATGGCATGCAACAGCCCAAAATGTACAAAAACATTTTTCTGTCACCTTGCAGACCAATCTCACCGTACATAACACGTCTGCTCTAACATTTTATCCTGTTACCATAACCACATGCAGTTGTCCCAGCATACATGAGACACACACAGATTATTATACAGAAAATTACAATTTACAGACGTCTTATTTATCTCATAGTTCTGTCTCTTTTTCTCCGCCGTCATCTATTTCTAGGTAATATTCATCGTCTGTTGTCGTGTCTGAGCTGCTGTCTGAAGACTCTTCGAAGGTGCTAAGGCTGGAGACGTAACCTCTGGAGGGTAAGAGTCCTCTGGAGGACGGGTTGTCTCCCTGCTGCGGTGCTCCTGCTGAGCTTGGGAAGGTAGGAGAGGACTGACTGGGAGGTTTGGACACACGCCTGGACACGGGTGACAGTGGAGGAGTTGGAGGTGGAGTCGGTGGACCGTCTGAGTCCCATGCAAAGTGACATATGTTCATATTAGGGCTCCAAACCCGAGCAGGCTTTGAGGCTGTGGTAGTTACAGGCTGAGAGGGGGGGGCTTCAGAGCTCCAGTTTGTCAAACACCTGGTCAGAGAGCGAGGCAGAGACCTCGATCTCATTTTACCAGGATCGCTTGGGAAGCATGACACTCGACGGTCGTTAGGGTTGAAACCAAATCCTGTGGTCCCATCATGTGTGGTAGACCACGGATCCAAGTCTCTGCTGTTACCTCCACATGACAGGGCGGCCTGAGAGAGGTCGCCCATGCTCATGAACCTGGATCCAGTGGAGATACGTCCAGGCCCCGAAGGCCGACTGGAGAGCACTGAACTCACAGAAAAGGAGCGCCCAGGCTCGATGCCATACTTCAAGTCCGCATATGAGGACGTCAGGTGGTCCTTGTCTTGACCTGGACTTGCACTCGGAGGTCCGGTTGATGCGCGGCTCCTTCTTCTTCCACCCAGGCTGAGTCCTTCTGATGGTTCGCACGGAGAGGAGGATTCCCTGCGGCGCTGCAGCTTAGGGCTGTAAAAGACACTGTCGTCTGTGACATCGGGTGAGGAAAATGGGGAGACAGGGGAGAGAGAGGAGAAAGGGGAGAAAGGGCTCCTGGGACTGGGTGTGGACTTTCTGTACTGACTGGAATAAGTAGCAGAGGGATTTGGACTCCTACAAGGACTGAGATCTCTGCAGGAGAGGAACTGGTTTGCTGCTTTTAAGTCAGGCCCGTCTTTGTAAAAGTCAAACTTGTGCGACGTTGGACTGTGGACTGTCAGATGGAGTTCAGGCGTGTGTTCAACACTTTGATCAGGTTCAACAGGAGCTGAACAAACTGTGCTTCCAGCTGAGGGGGTGATGATGGTGTACTTGTTTTGTGTCCACCTATTTGTCCCCTCTTCGTCTTGTTTATTGTCATTCAGCGCGATCTCTTTCTCCTCCAGAGTTTTGGCACTCTCCACGCTGATATCACTGGTGTCACTTGATCCACTAACAGAAGGTGCTTGGGAAGCTCGTTTCCATTTCCATGGAAATGATAAATCATCCTCAGACCGTCTGGTGCTGAACTTCTGTCTCAGTCTGTTAAGGACCTGGTCCATTTTATTATTGCTCTTGTTGCCCTTCTCTGACTCTGACCGTGATAAACTAGAACTTGGTGTAATAACACTTTTCTTCAGTGCGAACCGGCTTCTCTTTGGGCTTTGTTCATTGTTACCCTCCACTGAAAAAAACCTGCTTTTACCCAACATGTTCTCCTTTGTTATTTTGCTGCAGCCTTCATCATGCCGGGACTGACTGTCAGCTGAGCTGCTGCCACTGGAGCTCTGATCTGAATGAGTACATGGGTTATCTCCAGCTTCTTTTCTCTGCACTGTATGTGAGTGTTGACTTAAGCTGGTCTCCACGGAAACCGCTGTGTTTGCGGTATGTTGTGAAGGTTTAGGTGCGGCGTTCTTTTGGGCGGGAGTTTCTTTTTTTGATTTAATGCTGTAAACGAGCGTCTCGGTGACATACGTGGAGGAGGAGTGGTGTGTTTTATCAACCTGCGAAGACTGTGAGCTAACATGAACTCTGTTGTCGACGAGTAATATCTGACTGTTCTGGTGATCTTGGCTTGTTTTTTTGTTCTGATTTTTGTCGATTTGATCAGATTCTGAAAGCTCACATTTTGAGATTTCTTGTGTGGGAGGATTCTTTTGAATAGACAAGGACAAGGCCTGTAATGGTCTCATGGGAGAAAGAGGAGGTCTGGATGAGGTCAAAACTGTACCCAGATCAGAATGTAAGGAGCGCTGTGGGGTGTAATTTGACCGAGAGGAGCGTGAGAAAACTGGAGATCTGGGTGCTATAGTCTTAGTCTCTGCCTGCGACTGTCTGGAGGACTTCATTAACGAGTAAGGAGGGGAGCTGTAATGAAGCTTGTAATCACTTGAGAAGTCAGGAAGGAGTGAGAGAGCAGCAGAAGGGCGACTCTGAACTGTGCCAGACTCCACTGATAGAGTCCTTTCCTGTCTGGGTGTGGGGAAGTCTAGCCTACCCTGGACAAAGTTCACACCGTCACCTGGTCTTTGTTTGTTTCTCTCTCGCTCAGAAGCAGAGTCAGAAGAGAAGGAGCGATACTTTCCTCCTTTCCCCACCAGTATGCTGGGTGTCTTGGGGGCAGGAGAGCAAAGAGAAGTACTTGTTGATGGGCTGCTTGATCTTAGAAAGGAGAAAATGGATGGAGTAGTTCGGGGGAACCTAGGGGGAGGATTTGGCTTCTCTGCTGTGACGGGCTCTGAACACTGCACATCCACTGTGTCCTCCCATGTTACTCGCCTCACTTTCTTTCCCTCTAGTTTCTTTGGGTCCCTCTCTGGACTGTTGGAAAATGTCCTCCCTCCTTTAGGGCTGGAGCTTTCTGAGTAGCTTGGGATGGTGATGACTGGAGTTACAGGAGGGGTTAGGAGAGAGGAGGCGGTAGTAGAGGTGGGAGAGGATGCGGAAGGAAGACTAAGAAGGGAAGGGTTGGAGGCATTGGTGGCCACAAGATGGCTGCTAGTGTTAGGGGAAGAGGTGGTGGAGACAGGGATGTAATTTGTTTTGGAGAAGGAGCTGACGGAGGGAATCAGGGATGAGACGGCTTTAGGTTGGAATGGTTTGGGAATTGAGGCGTAGCTTCTTTCAAAGCCAAGAGGTGTGGTGCTGGTTTGGTTGGTGAGTTTTGGCATTAGGGATGACGAACCTGTATTAATACTGCTGGTCTGTGGGTGAGAATGAAAGGAGAGACTTCTAGTGTTTGGAGGGACACCGGAAGAATTTTTAGAAGTAAGAGAACGGCTGTTGAGATCAAGAGAAAGAGATTGTTTTGTAAACCTTTGTGAGTCCGTGTTGTGAGGAGATGTGGGGGTGTTGTTGGTTTTGGGAGGACAGTGATTCATTTTGTATTTGCTGCTGCTCTCTGTGGGTGTGTTAGAGCTGCTGGGATTTAGCAAAGTAGGAGGTAATTCCGTTACATATAGAGGTGTAAACGAACTACTGCTTGCCTCACTCTTGCAGGGATCTTTAAGGTGACTCAGTGCTGTTTGCGGTGCGGCTCTGCTAATTTTAGAAATTGTCAAAACATCGGACACACTGTGAGGCTTTTGTGGTTCCCTGTTGTTCATATTGGAACCACATTGTTGTTTGATGAGCCTGTCTGATCTGGGATCAGGTGAATTGTCTGCACTCATTTGTTTGATATTGTGAGCGCCTTGTGTTTGCACGACAAGGTTCATATTGCCTTTAAAAACGGACTCTGTTGTGTTATTGTTGTCTCTGTTATTGGGGATTTGACTACTCAGCCTTTTGCTGTCAGTCAGGCTTGGCACAGACGTGTCAACATTCTCACCGCAGGGAGGAATGAAGGGTGTGTTTGACTTGTCTCTGACGGTGGCTGAATTATTGAGGGAGTGAGAGGAGCTGCTGTCCTGGGTTACTTGTTTCCACCAGGAAGTGGATGTCAGAGTGGTCCTTCTAGGAAAGGAATGGGTTTTCTGTAGTGCAGAGTGATCATACGGTGAAAGTCTAGGTGAAGCTGAAAAGAAGACAGATGTGTCGGATGTGTTTCTGTCTCTGTGGGTGGAGGGTGGAGGGGAAAGGACAGGTCCGGTGTCAGATGGCCTGTAAGAAATGGATAATGGAGAGAGGAGGGACTTTGTCTTCTCTTGTTCAGAGATCAGAGATGAAGTGTTTCCCTCTGAATTAGAGTTGAAACCTCTTGAGGACAGAAGGAGACTGCTGGTTGTTTGCTTTGAGCTTAAAAATCCTCTTTGAAGGTCAGTCTGTGGACTCCTCCTTTGTTCATTTGGGTTGTGGAAAATGGGCAGCCTGCAAGATGCTGTGGTGGATAGCTGGCTTCTTAAAGCACCTGCATCAATTTCCCTGCTGTGCATCCTCCCAGAGTTTACATCCAAAGAGACAGTCTGAGTGATCTCTCTTTTAGATTGGTAGTCCAAGCTTGAAGGATCACTTTTGGCTGACCAGCCCACTGTATTCCTCCTGGTACCCAGAAACGGTACCCTCGATCTGTCTGTTAACACACTCGCCACACCACTCTGAGTCTCCTGAAAGCTATGCTCACAGTTTGCTGCAGTATTTGACACATCCTGTGAATTCCCCTCTGAGTTTCCACTCCCGTCAAATCTCTTGGACCGGCGCAGTCGACTACTCCAGTGAGGCGCAAGAACTGTTACGACGCTGGACGACAGCATGGTCCCAGAAAGATCTGTTTGTTTTCCAGGTTTTGTATGCTGATGTGTGTCTTCCTCTAAGCTAACTCCAGTTACAGATGTAGTGCAAATTCTTGGTTTTGATGGAAGTATGTGCAAGCCATTATGCTCATGTGGTCCAAAGTCCCTGTTAGTCTCCTGTCCATTGCAGACAGGTGTGCTGTCCTTCTTGACTTCAAACTGTGTCGCCTCCGATGACTGACGGATGCTGGTCGTCTCCGTCAAGCTGTGTAGAGACGACGGTCTTCCATTAACCTGTTAAGACAACATAAATATTACTACTTACACTGTGTGCTAAAAAACAAAAAAGCGCAGTAATGTTTTAGCTTTTACAGCGAGCAGGTCTGCTATCAGAGGCGGAGCTGCACGAGTGTCTGTTCCCATGTTGCTATTTAAGAGATTTGTCAAAGGTTGACAAACAGGTTACTTCCAAAGACAAGAGTCTACCAAATTCACACGCACGCGCGTACACACACACACTCACACACACCCTGTCCTTTCTAACTGTTAAAATAATTAAAGGTACATAGCGTCTTACTGTAATTTCAGATCCTTTGAACGAGTTGTCTTAATTAGGTTGTGAATGTTTTTGACAGAAATAGGATTTGTAGGCAATATGCACGATGAATAAGAATTATATTTACATTATATATTATGATTACCTGCAGTGATATGAGGACACACAGGGGGCTGTTTGTAGCATGTAGCTTGTTATTCTCTGAGCATCCTTAAAAGCCTTAGCACACACAGCAGTCGGCTTTCACTGCACTGTGTCTATGAATGTGTGTATAACAGCAAATGATCAATATGAATGTGTGTGTGCACAGCAAAAGTGAATTAGTAATGAGGGAGTGTTATATTTGTGTGGATTAAATGACTTTTCTGTATAGCAGGGTGTCTGTGGGATGAGATGGAGTACAGGACAGATAAATGTGTGTGTGAGTCTGTGTGTGTGTGTGTGTGTGTGTGTGTGTGTGTGTGTGTCCCTTCCTGCTGTGTTTCCCGCCTTGTTGATTGCCTGCCTCACTCTCATTGTTCTTACCTGTGTCTTGTTACCCCCTCTGTGTATAAGTATGTAAGTCTCCCCTTCGTCTTGTTTGTCTGTTTGATGCCGTGTTCGCCGCTGTGTTGTTAACTTTGCTCATTTATATTTTGTACTTTTTGCAGCTTTTAGTTTTACCTGCAAGCTGTTGTTCTTGGTCTCAACCTGCTGTGATTCAGTCGCTCTGTGCAGAGAGAAGACTTTGTGTTAGTCACGCGTTTCTATTTTATGATAAATGTGTTGCTCCTTTTTTTTTTTAAATCAGTCTTGATGTGAGAATAAGTCGGATACAAATATGAATAAGCTGCACTCTTTGCTAAAATCTGTGCAAAAAGAAAACATTGTCTTCTCTGTTTAAATTCCTGTTCTCACACACACACACACACACACACACACACACACACACACACACACACACACACACACACACACACACACACACCCTGCCTCCCTGTGCTCTTCTGTAATGTTTTTGTGTGAAACATTTGAGGTGTTAGATGTCTTAACATTTGCCACAACAATGCCGGCCAGCAGGATCGTCAGCATTCCTCTGCTCTGTCCTCCTCTTTTTCCAAACTGTCTCAACGTTCTCATTGTCACACGTGCACGGAAATCGCACCTCGTTCATAGACGCTTACAGGGCATTTTTAAACAAGACATGGTTCACATGCACGTACTGCAGTATGTCTATATAAGGTCATGTGTGAATTGCATGACCGCAGGTGGTTACCAGGCAGCTGAGGGGTGTGTCTTTGATAAGACCAATAAAACTTGTTCAATCAGTGACCTCCATAAACAAGCTTATCTGAGACACATTTCACACAATGGCGTGCAAATATGCATAAGACGAAAATGTGCACAAGTCGTAACTGAAGACAAGTTAAATTTCCCAAGAAAACCAAGGCAACACGTCTAGCCTGTGATTCCCCTGAACTACTGACTTAAGGAAGTAATCAGCCACACAGGTTGATGATCTGTGATACAAGATGACAGATTAACTGTCAGACTTCCTGAAAGAGCAGGAAAAACTTCCTATATGTTTACACCGGACTGTCAGGGTAAAATACATCAATGCAAAAAGCATTTCATTCACTCTGTCAGCAGCCATTTTTTAAGTGGACTTCCTTGTTTATACAAGGAGGTGCCCCTACCAGAGAGCCTTAGAGTTTGCA
>JAVQJX010117685.1:0-13652 GCA_036025115.1 Ambassis agassizii | reverse complement strand
TCTGACGCGCAAAATTTTCTGAGAAGAGTTGGCGCCTCACCTCAGGCTCCCCCCCCCCCCCCCCCCCTCCAAATGAGAAGATGTGGACTGTGTTTGGTTTAAGAAGAAAATGACGTCTGTGGAAGAAAACGATGAAAAGCAGTCATTAAAATCCACCTTTGAATAATCAGAGTCAACCTAAATGTTCATATAAAGACAAAGAAATCTGTTAAATATCTCATTTAGGAGCACATCTTAAGCTGAAAACACATGACTGATGATCAGATTGGTGTGTCCATACATGAGCTGCTTCAGCCTGGTACTCTGAACGTAGCCTAACTGAGACTGCACTCACCTCAATGACGCCCCCCCCCCCTCCCCCCGCTCAGGGGCAGCCAGGTGCCTGTCACACTTCTGGGAAAGAGACCTGTAAGAGATGAATAACAGAGCCTGATTTAGACTGAACCAGATCATAATACTGATCCATTGGCAGACATTATCTATACAGCATACAGCACACATGCACACTGACATACTAACTAGCTGGCTGGTTTGTTAGCTGAACCAGATGTAAGGATGTTTTGATGACATATTTTAGATTTTTCTTTTTATTTGTGTTTTGGTGACCGTTTTTGTGCTAAGCTAGGCTAACCACATATGAGAGACATCTTCTCAACTATTTGAACCAGTGTGCGTGACATCTTCAGACACACAGTGTAACTTAAAGTGCTCTGAGTTTTTGCGTATATTTTAATATGCGGGAAATGTGACTTTGCTTTCACTGCACATCCACAGCTTATTTCCTCTCAGTCTTACAGTATATCCTGTTGTTAACCCTCTTCCATAAAACAGTGTCAGAAAAGGAGCTCTGCTTCTTTTTTCCCTCAAAGTGAACTCTGGATAAACCACATGTGGCAGTGAGGAACATGCTGTTTTTATCCCTCTGTCTTGGCTGTGATGACTGTTGATGGATGAGATGGGTCACAATACACAAGCACTATGTAAAGTCCAGACTCTGGGTCATGGTCTGCCATGTGTTGAGCGGCAGCTGCTGATGGATGTCCAGATGACAAGAAGACTAACTATAACTTTGCTCACAGACAAGAACGAGCTCATAATCAGCTACAAACGTTGCATTTGAGGAATTTATTTTTTTTGATCTGAAGTGTATTTTGGCTGCACTCACATAAAGGTTGGGGTCAAGCGTGTCGTTCTTTTGTTCTGCTTTCTCCAAGCTACACGACAAGACAAGTTTCCAAAACCAAAAGAACTGGGCTGTTCTCCAAAGAACTACTGGAAGACGCCGTTGCTGCTCTGCTGATATCAAACAGCCCTCCTGTCTATATTTATAATGTCTCTACAAGCTTCTGCTTCATTAGAGGCTGAGCTAGGAAAAAGAAAAACAACACAAGTGCGCCTGAATGCACCACGTAGAGTCAGAAAAATCTTGACTTGCCCCCCCACACCAGGTCTGTCCAGGCCTAAAGCCTCTAAGAATAGCCACACTGATGCAGGATCCTTAATCAGGTCAGATGTGTGTGTAAAAGTGAAGGTAAATAACAGCTGGTAGACACACACTCCTCTGATAGTAAAAAAGGATTTTAAGCTACTGTGACTTTAAACATAAACCCTGGTGAAGCTGTAGAGTTTTTCAGCCATGAAATACATTTCTGTAAAAATTACACTAGCTCTTAGAGTGCCAAAATCCTCCAACAGCCCATAAATCAGCAGGTGGAAAGAAGAAAGGAGGGCAGGCAGAAAAGCTGCAGCTGGAAGTCTTCACATACAGATACAAACCAAACAGCTTTATGGGTCTAAAAAAAAAGAAGATCATTCTGATCCGATTCTGCAGGTTTGATTACAAAAAGTTAATACCTAAAACATTCACATTACTGTGCCACTTGTGTGGGTGTCTAAAATGAAAGATGGCAGTTGAAAAACAGCTGAGAGACAACTGCTCTGTTATCCACAGCTGCGTGTGGCAGAGACAAACTACAGCAGCACGACAAAGGCGTCCATTTACATTCAGCTTCAACACCCAGTTCACCCATTTGTCTTTTCCTGTGTCCTTGCGGTACACTTTGGGGACCAGTAAGGACTCATATATCATGATCTGGTTCTAGCAGCTCAGCCTGCTGCCTCAGATCTGAGATCAGGCCACTGCTACATTCTGCAGAGGTCAAAATGTTACACTGTGCTAATCAGAGCGTCTGTTCAGACAGGACGAGCTGCTAAAGCAAGAGATCATTAACACTTACTTTAAAACAGCTACAAAGAGAAGCCCTCATTTCTCCTCTAACATATTTTATCTAAGTAAATTCTAAACTAACTCACAAATGTGATCTTCACTCATTTGACTGCTTTATTGCCGTCACTGGGTCATTTTTGCATCAGTTGCCGTGTACCTCCTCCAGCGCTATTTATAGCCAGCCGGTCCCGCTGTGTGACAGCAACGAATACTTTGACCAGATATGGTTTCCTTCAGAGCCGCCTGGAGTCGCAGTAGGCTACGAGGTCCGCTCCGCCGAAAGCGCACAAACTCCTGGAATGCGCCAAAAAAGTGCGCTAAAGCAAAGCGTCCATGACCCCAGCAGATAAACCCGAATCCGGAAGATTTCACTGTGCTCGCAAAAGTTTCCTCCCCCGACCCAGGGTAGACTCTCTGTGGTTTAGCTGAGGCTGAATCTCATCTCCCGCAAAGGGCAAAGTAAACTTATGGAGAGGGATCCTCCCCCCTCCTCCTCCCCCCGGCTGCCCTGTCACTCCAGTGATGTCATATTAATGCGCTGCACCCATTATCGGACACTCTCTCTCATCTTATCTTTTTAACTCTAATTTAAACAATTATTTTATTGTGCAGCGCGAGCCATCATATACAACCATTTTTGAATTCAAAAGTGAGACAACAGCGGTGTATGTTTTTTTTTGTGCGTCAATCTACTAAACTTTACACGAGGAAACAGGTGTGTATGTGGTAAAAGTCCTTACTTCTTTAGGTAGGTTTCTTTAGGTTATTTTAGTTTGAACACGTTTTTATAATGAACTTCTTAAACATGTTTACCCCTAATAAAAATTTGACCCGTTTAACAGTTTAAATTGTAACTTCTGGTGTTCTTAACGTATAAATTCAGGGCTAATCACAATCAGGACACACAATAAATATAGACTGTGATGATTATTGAGAATGAAGTTAAGAAATAATCATCAGTCTGCTATCAGGGGCTTTTCAACACAAAGTGGTACAACTGTACAATCAGAACACTGCTGTGATCATGTGTACAGATTTGTCATGTAATTATATAGAATATAACCCAAACCTGACGAGACATAAAGTGTGGATACAGTCCAGTCCACTGTCATTCTGATTAGAGAAAATGAGACACTTCACTAAAATAACATTTTATTGTACAGTTGTTCATCCTGAGAAAAACTGCCAGAACGCTGGGAAAGTGATTCAAACGTAAACTTGACGGTGACCCGCTTTAAGTCCAAGAACACAGAACTGATTTTTTTTTCAAACACAATAATTATACAGAAGTGCAAAAATGACCCACACTATTACAAACGTAAGGCACAGCAAGAAACAAACAAAAAACAAAACACATCTGACTTAACTGTACATATGTACAACTGATTCCAGTAATGTGTTAAACTATTAATAATGGAGCCTGTCTGCTGGATGATTTACCACCTTTTTCTTGTGAACACATCTCAGGCAGCTGTAGACAGCTCCCCGTCGATGTTAGCCATGATGCTGTGAATCCAAAGATCCTTGTCCTCTACTGTGGTGTCTACCAGGTAAACTGTGAGCCTGCACTCCCACAGCTCAATTTTACCCTGCGAAGGCTCGTGCACGCTCTCCACCTTGGCTACCAGGGCTCGTTTCTCCACGTGGTTTCTGAACAACATGGAGGCCTCCTCTGACCACTGGTGCTGTGTTACACCTGTGTGATGAACAAGAAGTAAAAATACTTGGAAATGGACAGAAACAAAGTTTTTTTTGTTTGAGATGCAATTAATTAAAAAGCAGGTTTAAGAAAATTATTTTGATGCTGATTAACTGTTAAAAGTGCAGAAACTCACCAGCAAGTTGTGCAGCAATAGCCTGGAAAGGCAACTGTCTGAACTCCTCTATAAGCGGCCGGATGACAGTCTTGGACACCAGCTCGTGTTTACCGTGGTCCAGCTCGTAGACAGAAGCCATTCCGTTAGACAAGATCCCCTTCACCTGTACACGGTACCAACTGGGCAAAGGCAGGCAATTCACATCAGTGAAAGCAACAGACACTAGTTAACTCAAGACAACTTATTCATTCACAAGTTAAAGCAGGCATGTCAAACTGGTCCACCAAAGGGCCGGTGTGGCTGCAGGTTTTTGTTCCAATCAGCCACACAGAGCACATAGTTTGACCAATCAGCTGTCTGAAGACTGAGATCAGTTGATTGAATGAGTCAAATCTGGTGTGCTGCTGCTCGGTTGGACTAGTTTGACATGCCTGAGTTAAAGCTTAATAATCACCTTTTGTCCATTTGGGCTGCATAGACTCCTCCTCTCTGGATCTGTGGAGTTGTCTGGTTCTTCCCCGTCTCATTGTAGTAAAGAGTCATCTCTCCCATCAACACTACCAGCTTGTGGAGGTCCTGCCACGGCTGAAGCACAAAGTAACCAGGGTGGCACACCACTGACACGTACACGTCCATGTTCTGACCAGGCTGAAAGGAAAAGAAGCAAAAAAAATGAGCTGGATATTTACATTTGACTAAATTTGAATATCTGCCAAATGCATTATAATGAGTCCAGCCCTGCCCCTCCCCGAGCAGTTTGGGGGTTCAGTGCCTTGCTCAAGGGCACCTCAGCAGTATCTCATGAGGTCAACTGGCACCTCTCCCGCTACCAATCCACCTCCATGTGTCTTGGTCCAGGGCTGGGCTCGAACCACTGGCTCTCTGCTTCCCAGCCCAATTTTGCATTTAAAAAACATGTGAACAACAACCTCCTCATGTATTTACAAATATAATTCCCTCATATTTTAAACAAACCACCACATAAAGTCAGCACACACCTGGGGGAGCAGCAGTGGAGGAGGCAGTGGAAGAGGCTGCATCTCATTTTTGAGAGCGGTGGCCTCTTCTGCTCTCTGCCCTTGTGGGGTCTTAATAGTGGGATTTGGGGCCTGGATGCTGAGAGACAGCCTCTCCACTAGAGCGGTGAGATCTAGAAATTTGGAAAAATACAGCTACATGTCAAACAACCTGAGAGCTGAGAAAGGTCTCGCTGCATTACAAAATGTTTTAGACAGCATATCAAAAACATTGAGTACAGTATCTACCTGCATCTACGCTGCTGCTGATCACGCCATTATTGTTCTGCGTTGCAGGTTTCTTCGACAACTCCAACTGGGCCAGCTGATGGTTGACGCTCTTGTCTAGCTCCTGACTGTCAGTACCGATAAACAGGTACATGTAGACCAGTGTATCCCCCTTGTGCTTGTCTAACCTCAAGATCTAAAACAATGCGCAATGAGTTAAGTCCATGGATGGATGAAGGACACATCGACATGCAGCTGCTTGATTTCTGGATGGATAAATCTACTTTTACATCACAGATTAATCAAGCAACCACTAAAACACTATTGAATGTCATTACTCCACTATGCCGTTTCTAAACTTCGCATTTTAACTTTTTTACTGACAGATTAAACTTTTTTTTTTTTTTACCTTCATTTTACAGTCTTCGGAGCTCATTACTATGTCCTTCACCTTCAGAATAGCCTCTGGGCTCCAGTCTCCCTCAGGAACAGGGAGGCCAGCCATGCAACATTTAATAGCCTGAGAAGGACACAATTTTCAATCTACTTAGCTGTGCGTGAAAGACATTTATAGGCATGTGCCACATATGACTGAGTACAATAGAAAGAAGCTACTAAAGCAGGGATGTCCAAACTATTCCACAAAGGGCCGCAGTGGCTGCAGGTTTTTTTATTTCAACCAAGCAGCAGCACACCAGATTTGACTAATTCAATCAACTGATCTCAGTCTTCAGACAGCTGATTGGTCAAACTGTGTGCTCTTGGGTGGTTGGAACAAAAACCTGCACCCACTGCGGCCCTTTGAGGAATGATTGGACATCCCTGTACTAAAGTCATGAGGGTGGAAAACAAATGACCTGTGGTGGGATGATGGCAAAGTCTTTTACACACAGAGGGGGGATCTCTCGGAGATCAGTGACTTCCACAGTTGATGGGACACCCATGTCCATGAAAAGAATCTCCATCACTCTGTTGCTGTACATGTTGGTGATCTAAAAGCCAAAGAAAACAAGCTGTCCAAATACAATACTCCTGCTATTCACAAGTTTTAAGCTTTCTTATATTTTTTATGATGCATTACCTCTGCTCGAGCCCACTTTCCTTTGTAGCGTGCAAGACAGACCTTGCCGGTGAAAGGTCTGGACACCAGGGAATCAGAGGTCATCTAGTAGAAAAAGAAAATACAGCCACACTTATCTTAAATATCTTGTTTTGAAGAGGTAAATTTGTGTTGTCTGTAACAACAGCAGAAGTGTACCTGGGAGATGAAGTAGGTTTCCGTTTCCTCCAGTAACTTGCTCAGCCTTGCAGCTCCTCTGGAGGGCAGCTGGCAGTGCATGATCCCATCTGCACACACATTTGTTATGCGTACACCCTGATAGGTAACATTTACCTGTAGACGTTACAAAAAAAGTTACATATATGCCGGGGGTATCGATAAACCAAATGTGCTGCAGAAATGTTCCCACAACAGACTATTGTATGAGACTGTGCAACAGCACCACTCAGTGGTAATTCTGAATTGGTTAAGTTAAAAGAAAAAATCTATGACAAGCAGCCATTTGGAGAAAAAAAAAACAAAACAAAACAGAATTTCCATGTAAACATACAGCCAGGGGGTTGTTCATTGTCAGGTCCTGTAGTGCTTTCAGGCAAGCGGAGTTGATGTTGATGTCATCATCTTGTGAAGTGTCATAAAGCACTGCCTCCGGCATCCCATTCTGTTGACATGGGTTTAATGTTTCCATCAGCAGGATCTTCCCAACTGCCAACTTATCCAGGGAGGACAGCACCACTGGATTGGAGCTGAATGCCTCCAGACCTGACAGGAACATGAACAAAGACAGAGGGGGACAGCAGGAAAAGATGAGAGGATATCATTACTATGTTAATGTAAAATGTTCTCATGTTTATATAAAGATTGAGTTTGTTCTGTTGGTAAAATAATTAAATTCTTCATTCTCTATGTACCTGCAAGTCTGACATTAGTGGCTTGAAAGGGCAGAGAGAGAAAGTCTGAATGCAGCTCCAGCAGATTGGACCGACTGGTCTCTACGGAGAAGCCATAGTCCATGTAGTATACCTGAAAGAGAGACAGCTCTTTAGAGGTGAAAGTGCTGACTGCTAAGGCATGTGCTCTGCTTTTACAAGAAATCACTTTCCTTAATAACTACAACAGGTACAACAGGTTACCTTGACTTTGTTGTGGCCCATGACCTCCAATACCTGTCCCCTGGTCAGCTCATCTCCATCGTCCCCTCTCACTGCGGCCAGCTGGCCAACACTGGGGTTGAAGAGAGGATGCTGCCTGGAGCTTTTGCTGTAGTAGGTGTGCATGGCTTCTTCCATAGCTTCCTGGGCATTGGAGTAGTCCTCACCTACGTACCTGAAGAGAGACTTTTTCAAACTGTGCATGGCAACTTTCAACGACAAAGTGGTCTTCTTAACTTTCCATCATAATTGAGCCGTTTATTGAAATGATCTGGCATGTCCTTGTAGATTCTGACTCACTAATATAATTCAGTAGATACAAATGCACACAAAATGATTCCACTGCAGGTTGTGAAAGATGCGGCATTTTTTTTTTCCAGATGACATCAGCTCATCTGGTAGATTTTACACAATAATGATGGACTGTGTGCTTTAGGATACCTTGAACTGTTTTTGCAGGATCAAGTTAAGAATGATTTTTGAAAAAAAGTAAAAGTAAAATATCACCCAATAAAAGCAAGGAAATGCAATAAATGGTCTGCATGTATAATGTGTCCTACCTTATAGTAACAGCATTACTACTCTTAGCCTCAGTAACCAGCACAGAGGGATACTCCGATGAGGGAAGAACCAGAAAAGGAGGAACCACAGAACCAAGAACCTCTACACCAGAAGGGAGGGGAGGACTTCTGCCTTGTTGTGTTTCTTGGCCATCTGTGGGTTCCACGTCTGTTCTGCTGGAGTCATAGAGGATGGCCTGACCACAAGAAATGACTGTATATCACTAACAGACACATCGAAACACAACTGAACTGGTTACAAAAGTGTTCTCTCATCACCGATCTAAATGAGTGTTAACTGTGAGGAAAAAAAACTCTCTTACCTTCTTCTTGTTGTTAGGGATGGGGTACTCCACGGTGCATATATCAAGCAAAAGAGACAAGTTTTCCAGGATATGTTCTGGGAAAGGTATCTTGTACATGTCCATAAAAATCTGGGGCAAAGCATGGGCCCACAAACCAGAATTATACACCGAGAGAACCTCTTTTATTCTTTGGCGCACCTCAGCTGACATGCTAACAGCAGACTGAGGACAAGGTGCACAATGGGAGGCCAAAGAAGTTGTAGCCCTTAAAAGAGGCAAAACATCGGAGCCAGGTTTGACGAGGGATGCTACTGGAGAAATGCTGGTTGATGTGGGTTGAGTGCATTGGCTGTGGGTAGTGCTAGGCGAGTAGTTGTGCTCATAATCCCCTCTTTCATTGGCATTGACAACTGGGGGTAGATGGGGACCAAGAACTGGGCTTCGTAATGTGACTGGGGACAAGAGCTTTCCTGAAGAGGCAACAACAGGTTGTGGAGGAAAAACAAAAGTGGGTTTTGCCAAAGGGCTTTTTGAGGAAGCTCTAGGCACTGGCAAAGAGGGGGGAGGTGAGGAATCCTGGCTAGATGTTGAAGGTTGTGAGGAAATGGGTACAGAAATGGTGGTAGGACTGGTGGAGGACGCTGGAGATGTGTTGATGGGGCTATTCAAAGGGACCACAGAGGGCTTGGAAGGCAGAGGAGGGTAGATCAGTGAGTCAGCTTGGCTACTGATGGAAGGTTGCTCCACCTGTGGAGGCCAAAGAAGGAGAGACAAAAAAATGTTTTCACCAAGGAGACACTGGATTTTACCTACTTTCTATTTTATTTATTTATTTTTCATCATTTTACAGCAACAGACTCACCAGACAGATGTGTGTCCACTTTCTGAGATCTATGAGCACCTGGGGATGGAGCTTCTCACTGAACATTTTGCTGTAGACTTCTGACAACTTTGACATCCACAGTCCACTGCAGTACTTCTCCAGAACTTGTCTTATTCTATTATGCACTAGTTCCACATCATACAGACTAGCCTGCATGAAGAGATATAAACTATCAACTCCTTCACATTATTATTTTCTAGTAAACGCACAGTGTAATGCATGCATAGCATCTGTACTGTACTTATTGTTAGGGTATCACAAAAATAGTCTTACTTTTGATTGGGTTTTTGTGGGTCTGGAACATTGTTCAGGAGACATCTCTGAAGAATAATGGAGAGGGAAATTTTAATTTTGATATGTGATGATCATTATCACTTTGGCTGGTTGTGAGTTAATCTGGTTTTCATATTTCACATACCTCTGGCAGTGTTGCCATTTACCATGCTGTTTTCTGTCCTGTTTGCAACAGAACAGCCTTTAAGCATTTACATATAAACAAGCTGTACTTCCTGATGCAACTATAAGTTAAACCATGGTCCACTGAAATCAATTTGTGCTGGTTTTAGATGACACTTTTATGAAACAGCAACAAATCCTATCTTGCCTGCAAGTCTGAAATAAAGAGTACAAATGATGCTAACTGTTACCTTTATAGGCTATAGAGTCAAAAAATGAAAATAACAACAACAAAAAAAAAAACATATTTGAAGTGCACTTAACAGCCTTTGGGGTATAGGTACCTGTTATAAATGACCTTCTCTTGTACAGTTGGTGGTGAGACAGGTGGTCTGTGCTGAACAGGAACACTGGATCTCAACTTCTGATCAAACTGCCTGACGTTCAGAAAGAAGACGTGCAAAAAAGATATCAGAGTTCACTAAAGACGCACACATATTCTCCCAAGTTACTACAATAACAGATACTACAACACTGATTATGTCTACCTGTAGTCTCCTGTGGCACTGCTGACACCTCTATAGCTACCACGAGACACAGAGCGGTTTGCCCCCCAATAGGAAGGACTGCCAGCCGAGGGTTGACGGAGAGAGGACCTTGGCCTCACTAAAAGATCGAAAGTAAGAAACAAATCAGATTATAAGAAAAAAGTAATAAAAGCTGAAAGAATAAGGAGTGATCACTATGAAGCATACTTAAGATCTGTGTTACCACCTCTCATTTATATTTTAAACAGCTGTGTACTCTATGTCTGTGATAATCAGACAGAATCAGAAGAGCTCCTACCACTGAGCATGTTGAAGCTGGAGGGTCTGAATCTCATCCTGCAGTTGACAACTTGAGAGCGACCTGATTTCTTGGAGCTCTTCTGTTTGGCAACAAGCTCAGCAATGTGAGCCGTCTCCTGACACACTGCAGCAAAACATCTTAGCTATGAAACAGATTAGACAGACAGTGTAAACATTGGAACACTACTGACAAAAGGAGTAGAAAAAAAATAATCAGAATAAAAATAAATGATCTTCAGTACTCACCTCACCCATGCGGTGCTCCAGACGCACCACAGAAGGAATGCTTCTGAGGTAGTCTTCCAACTTTTTGTAGCCCAATGTCCCAAGTGGGATCCTCTCTCCACACAGGGAGCTGAACTCTGACTGTACGCGGTTTATAGGAACACCTTCCTTGGTGGCCTGCAGTACAGACCGGAGTAATTTTTTGATAGATTCACTGTCCAACATCTTGATGAGTAAGAACTGACAGAAAGAGAGAGGGGGAAAAAAGAGTGTTAAAAACAAAAGATGCAAATATTTTCTGACATTTTTAGTCCAAGTAATTGTTTCAAGAAAAGTGAATGGATTTACAGTCAATACTTTTAATTCAACTGCACAGATAGAGATACTAAACAATACACAAACCATAAAGCGACTTCAACGATGCGTCTGCTTAAGTGCGTCTCATTGTATGAGGGACATTTGACGGGTTTTTAAGGAAAAGTCACCAGCTAGCTAAAGCGCTACATGAAGCTAACGACTTGTTAGCACAGCGGAATGTTTGTTTGGCCCATAACGTTTCTTCAGCTAACTTTCACATTCTTAACTCTGGAGTTTGGCTCGGACGGCGTATTTGCTACAGCTCAGGAAAGTCACCTATATATTTTCCTCGTAAATCTATGCTAGCGTGAACAACTACGAAGCCTGAAACGCCAAAAAAAAACTAACTCGGTAAGATGGCTGTTAAAGGCGGAAGTCAGTGGCTAACGGTTAGCTAAACGATGTCGAATAATGTTTGAAAAAAATGCCCAGAACTTAGCGTTTCATAAACCAACCAAATGTGTTGGTGTCATACAGTTACTTTACTGTGTATTATAACACATTAGGATGTCTGCATGTTGGAAATACCTGGATACCTGTGCACGCTCCTTCTCCTCAACGCAAGTCACGCGCATGTAACGCCTCCAAGTTCAAAAAATTACACTTCCGGTTTGTTCGTCACCGTTAAAAAACATTAAATTAAAATCAAGGCATTTGAAATTAATTCTAATGTTTTATAATAAATGTTCCAATGGCTACAAAATGAATGATTTTTTTAAAATTTAAAATATGGTGCGTTTATGTGCAGTGGGAGATTTGATTTTTGACCAGTCAGACAACAGAGTAGCTCTAGTAGCCTATGCACTGTCCCTCATAATTTTTATTACAAAAAAAAAACACACACACACACACACACACACTTGCAGTGTCATTCACAGTTGTCATCAGTAACATAAAGAGTGATCATAATCCTGTTTAAGCCCAAAATTATGTTAAAATTCTTGCACTCTTGTGATTAGCTGCTGCCTGCGCTGCTGGTGAAAGTTGAACCTTCCTCTACAACAAAATACAAGTAACACAACCACAGTAATCAACACATAGTGGCATGCAAGCTGCCTTAAATTATCAACCTCCATTGTACTGTTAAAATCTTCATACAGTCAATCTAAAATCAATATAAAGTGCCACCATGAAAGGCCATAACATTGTCAGCTTAAATTTCTGACCAGAAACCAGAATTGTGCATTTTTAACAGTCTTCCACTTGTGTGACTATAATCTCTGGTGGTGACAGGGTTTGGTCTCTCTTGGCTTGAGATGCCATAACGCATGCCTGCACCACAGTGTCTGATGGAGGTGATGTTGCTGCTGATGATGAAGAAGCTGAAACATGGTGCTTTCTGAGCAGAATCAGATGAGGGTTTCTCAGTAGGGTGTAAAGCAACGCCCAGCGCCTCCTGACCCGACTGTTCACAGGGAATTCTGAAGATGATGGAGATTAAGTCAAATGCTTACAGGAGATTGCAGATATGAAATCAAATCCTGCTGACCTGGAGGAGAGTTGCTGAACGTGGAGTATGCAGATGTATTGTTTCTCACTGGTGTTTTAGAGACCAGCAGCTGGCAGAAACACACCATGGCTGGATTGTTGTGATAATGGTCAGCAAAGATCATCCCAATCCAGGTACTGTAACCTGGAATATATAAAAGATACAGTCAGATTTATGCTGCATTCAAGTCTGATTTCAGCTGTGATTATGCTGCCACCTCCTGGAAGATGTTTAAAAATCTCAATATAAACAAAATATTACCAGCGTCCATGTTTTCATATCCCCTCTGCATAATGGTCCTGTCTATGCGGGACACCAACCATGTTCCCACCACAATACTAGTGAGCAGTCTCAGTATACAGTTGCTGATTCCCATCACCACGTTGTAGAAAAAGAAGAAGTAGCTGAAGCAGTGAAATGCCTTCCTGAAGAGAATATTGCATTTAAATAAGTTGGATTAATCAACCTATCCTTTCCCATGTCAACAGAAACCCACCTGTTGTTGAGAGCCAGAGGTTTCTGCTTATCTGTGGGAGACAGTTTGTCCTGAAGAAAGAAGAGCTGAACCAGAACTACCTGGAGAATCACCAAACTGACCACCAGACTGATAGTCAGGCTGTCATGAAGAGACACAACAAAGAAAAGTTAAAAAAAAAAACCCACAAAAATCAGTGTATCCACCCATCTATTTACTCACATACAGAGTGATCTTACATTATGATCCCCAGGTTGCTGAGCATGGTCAGTGTTTTTCCATGCTGTATAGGAAGAATCAGGGCATAGACCAGCAACAGAGCAAACAGGAAGTGGACAAAGTGGACAATCAGGTAGCCTATAGTGAGAGGGGGTGGGGGTGGGGGGGTGGGGGAGCACATTTAAGGGTTTTATCCTTAAGTTAGTTCTTTATTTCAGAGCTTCCTGTATGAGATTTATTTTACTTATTCATAATGATTTATTTGACTTACTAGTAACCAATGTTTTTTTTATAGAACCCTTCAAATTTAACAATCAGCTGACATGTTGTAGTCAATGTCACGGATATAGTGGTATGTGTTAAATATGTCAATATGATACAAGAACATACTGGAAA
>JAVQJX010117582.1:0-13633 GCA_036025115.1 Ambassis agassizii | reverse complement strand
CCCCCCCCCCCCCCCCCCCCCCCCCCCCCCCCGCCCCCCCCGCCCCGCCCCCCCCCCCCCAAAGCGATCCTCATCCTGTCCTCTGAATGACTGATGCATGCATGTGGTGGTGGTGGGGGGGACACACACACCACAATAACAACACATCACTCTGTCTTCACTGCTGACAGCTGCAGGTCAGACTTTAATAAAAGCTGAGAGTCTTTGGATGACTGCTTGCACATGACCACCAGTTTAATTCAGCCATTTTAGATTGAAGATAATGCAAGGTGGTAGGAGCGCTTGTTTGCTAACCGCGTTGTTGATGGTGGTACGATCCCACCACAGCTCCATGTCCCTCGATAAGACGCTGGGAATGTCTTCTTAACTAGGCTAACGTCTGATTTCTGCGCTCTACGTGCAGGCCTGATGTGCACCTCCAAAAATTTCTAACTACCTGTCGAGACGTAGCGGCCAGCAGCCCTGTGATTGGTCAGCTTGGTAGCTGTAGCAACGCTACTTCTGTTATCAGACTAGTCGCTACTTTTAAAACTTGACTTATGGACAAAAACACACAAAAAAAACACAACAAGATCCTCTCTCTGTCTCTATTGTTCACTGAAACAGGAAGTTGACATTCATTGAAATAAACTTGGCCTTACAGGTAGGCTAGCCGAACTGTGGGAAATGCAATGAACCTAGAAACAACAAGAATCAACATATTATGATTTACTGCATCTCCTGTTAGTATTAGGTGTGTGTGTGTGTGTGTGTGTGTCCCTTATTTAACCAGATATGAACTGAAATCCAACTTCCAGTTTCAGCCAGAAGACACATCACAGAAGCTAAACACAGCTGAGGCTCTACAGAAGCAGATATTCTGCTGTAAATTTTATAATTCACAACATTTTCTACTTCAGTAAAGAGCAGCAGCAGAAGTTTTTGCAAATTTGAATTCTTATTTTTACATCCCGATGATGTGTATAACAGAAATTGTTGTGTAAACATACCACAGCTCTACATACATCCCTGTTGCTGTTAGTGTCCTGGCTTGCACCTTATCAACGCGATTATCCGACTCCTCCATCCTTCTTTATTGCCTCCAACACACACACACACGCTACCACTCCTTTTTAGAGATTAATTGATCATCAATTCAATCCCTAATTTGGACCAAGTCAGGTGTTAAATGGGCCTCTTTTCCTTGATTGTTAGTGAAAATGGGCTTGAGTACATTGATAAATTTTGATTATTTATCAATTACGGGCCAAATGGAACTAAATCTATTAAACAGATTCTGACCCTGATTGGCATAATGGAGTTTGAAAATATCGCTGCTGATAATGATTTCCATCTAATAGTCTTTTTCCGGCTGTGCTTGCTTGTTAGAATGACAACACAAATTTCATTTTTCATAAAACCAGCTGTGTGTGTGTGTGTGTGTAAGTGAGTAATCCTTCATTAGTCAGTCAAATTACTGGAGACCCTTCCCTCCCTTGTTTGCGCTGCTCCTTGCTTAAGCGAGGAAGCCGGCAGCACTCTGTCATATTTTACATCAATTACCACTCATTCTAATACAGTTCCATCAAGAAGCTTTTAAACAGGCACCATATGCAACAGCAGTTCCTGTCCTCCACTCGGAGACTTGATGTAGAATGAGTAATGTCACCTGTTTAGAGTCAAAGAAGGTGGCAAAGATACAAAAAGATGGAGGAAGGAGGGTTGGAATAATTTGAATAAAACTGAAGGACAGTCTAATAACAAAATGTCCATTCCTCCCCTTCCAGTCCTGATGTTAATTTCTTATTTCTCCCAGACTTGGAGCGCTGTGTGAATGAGGGGTGGGGTCGTGGCTGGTTTTAAATAGACCTGCCACCTCAGGCTTAATGGAAAAGGCAGCTCTGTGGAAAATAGAAAAAAAAAAAAAAAAAAGGAATTAGAGCCAGCCGACACACACACATTCAGCCGCCTTCTTCTGGCACTGTATTTTTGAGCCGCGATGTAGAAGTCTGTGCTGGGACCGGAATGACAAAGGCAAATTACTGTTGTCATTTTATTAAGGGCATCCGCCTCGCTAGGGCAGGAAGGCACTGACTGGAATGTGCAAAAAAGCCACTGGAAATAGGCCCGGCTAAAAGAGCAGCCAGGTTTCCTCTAAACTCCAATATCTGAAGAGGAGGACGGCGAGGAAGGAGACAGACACAGGAGCAGGCTGAAATTATGAAGAGACTCTCTGCACATTTAAACCTAACAGCTTGATTTAAGCAGAGCAGCTAAAGCAGGAAGTGCTGCTGCACACCTGTACAGTCGTATTGCCCCCCCCCCCCCCTCTCAAAAGGGAAACCCAGCCTCCATCATTACCACCGCAGGGAGCCTGTTAGTAATCTGACCCTCATCAAAACACAATCGATAGTGCATTACACAAACGCCATTGACAGGAGGGAATTAGGCGTCTACCTGATCGATGAGAAGAGACCAGATACTACTACACTGAGCCCATTATCTCACAACAACTCATAATGTCTGCAATATTTTCTATTCCAGCATGGTGAATTAAAAGCTCAGAGTGAAAGCTTGTGTTTTTGTCATGTAATGTGGAAATTAAACCGTTATAAATGAGCAGAATTTACAGATTTCGATTTATTATTCGTTTGTACTAAAATTGAGTTTTCACCTTTTTGGGAGAATTAAGATAATAAAAAAAAAAACATTCAGCAGCAGTTCACAGACGGTGGAAACAAGGAACCAGCCTCTCAGCAATAAATCATGTCTTCACCATATTGGTCAGATTTTGTTGTACAGAGGTGCCAATGCAAACAATGGGATTCTGCTATAGATTTTTAGCTAGTTGTGCCTAATAACTTGGATTATAAAGGTACCTTGCAGCCAAAACTATTAAATCCCTCTTAAGACGTGTACAAGTTTCCCATTTTTCCAGCAAACTACAGAAACAGTTTTCCATGCCTGTCTAAATTGAAGAAATCATTCTTTTTGATGAAACAGCTAAAAAGTCAAGTTCAAAGTAGAAAACCTGAGCAAAGTGCTCCTAAAGGACAAGAGTGAGTCTGAGAGATGAAGCAGACCATTTCAAATGTTAACATGCTCTTAGTGAAAACTCCACACTCGCTGCCTTTTTTTTTTTTTTTTTTTACTATAAACGCCTACAGGGAATTATGTATTGCTTTTACTGAGAGGCAGTCATCTTAAACTACTTGCACAGACCCGAGCTATTCAAGAGCTAAATTAGGTTTGACTTGCACACATTTCACCTTGATGTCCCAAACACTTTGGTTCCAACCAGCCAGGAGCACACAGTTTGACCAACCAGCTGTCTGAAGACTGAGATCAGTTGATTGAATTAGCCAAATCTGGAGCTGCTGCTGCTGCTTGGAACAAAAACCTGCAGCCACTTTGTGGAATAGTTTGGACACCCCTGCTTTAGGGAGAGGATGAATTGAATATATATTTAGGTTGTCAGGTTCAGCATACATGTATTATGTGTATTATTCTTACTAGTAATTTATTCAAATCTGGTTGTGTGAATCCCTTAAAACAAGGCCATCTTCACTCGTCACCAGACATACTTCTTTATAACCAGGATCTAACATGGTAACACAGGAAGAGAACTCTGTGAGACTGTGAACACGATTATTGTCATTAAATGGACAAATGGTCCAGTGAAGTAGGAGCAGCTCTGTAACACCGCAGCCTGCTTCACAGGTTAGTTAGCAGTTCATGTGGAATAGCAGGAAGCCTCTATCACACAACTGGTGATTTATATATGAATTTATTTGAGACTACATCAAATATGCACCTGTATTACATTTAATAAAAAGAAACCGTATAATAGGCGACGTTGATATCAAAATGTCCTTGGGTGAAAACAAAGTTATAAAATGCTTTGTTATATTTGTTAGATTGTTAGATTCTGTCCAGTATGCTTACTTTTTTTTTAAGTGATCAAAAGCTAATATATGCTCTTTGATTCTTACAAAGGTTTCTTTTAAGGAATGATTTATTTAGTCAGCCAAATTAGAAACTTAAAACATTTAAGGGCTGCATAAAGGATGCAGGCTCGAACAACAGCCTCCCTGGTAGCCATCCCATCATCCACAACTTCAGATGCAGGAGCAACTGTCACAAACATGCCCTCTTTGTACAGCCGGCACAGACACGTCTGTCATTTGATATTTGGCTCATGCTAAGCAGAGGAACAGCTGCGGGGCACAGGAAACAGAGAACAGGGAAGACGTGAGTTGTGTGAGTTGTTTCTGACAGCTCCTCCTGTTGTGTATCAGTCCCTTTTGGATTTGGAGACTTTTTTTTCTTTTCTGTTTTCCTGCAGCCCAAAACTCTTTGGCCACAACAAATGCAAATCAGCTTGTTGTTCATTCATAGGAAAAGTTTAGAAGAGGTGAAAATTTCAATTCAAGAGACGGTTCATGTGAGCTTTGCTGCCTCCCTATGCATATTAGAATCTTCTGTGTTGTGTTTTTGTTGCTGATAGTAGAAAATCTTATTAAATTTTAAACTTAAATTAATAAGTGTAAAGTTCATCAAATCTTCTTGGTGCTCTTGTCTTTCCAAATGAATGTAACTCTATGGAACAATTTGTAAAAAAAGATAAAATATTTGCCACAACTTTCTGTGGAACGGTCTGTTGCTCATGGTAACTAAATTGTTAATCATGATCTCTAAAAAGCTGTTGTTGTTGATCTAAGAATGCTTTGGGATGGATAGATGTGAGACCCTGCAGGCTATACATATGGCTTCCTCTTGATCTGGGTAACACCCCCTCCTTTATCCAGGTAACCAAGTTCCCATAGAGCGAAGTTTTTGCAGCAGATTATCTACGACTTCTTCCTCTCTACAATGATTCAGTTCAGTAGATTTCTCTACATCACAATACATAAGTTGGTATGATTGCATACCTGTTATTTCCTCACAATGTATTGGTAATGTTTGTTTTAGACTTTCTGACAAATTGCTCTTTGAAATTGTAGATATGAACAACAAAGCCTCAGCTAAGGATGTCAGTGGCAGAACTGTTTGTGTAACCAATAATGACAACCAAAAAAGGATAAATAGCTTTTAAATGAGAACCACCACAGCTTTGCCTCCGGTTCATAACCCTTCATCATCCATTACAATCATGGAAAGTGCTTGTTGGGTATTATTCCTGACTTGTTTTGTGTGTAAATAAAAATGTGGTGCTGTGCTGCAAATCCTCCATTATTTCTGAAATTATCTAAGGATTTTGCAAAGCCAAGGCAGTTTTGCAAATGTGCTAATTCCTTGAGGGGAAACCTAATTATGACAAAATGTCCAAACACTCACAATTCCCACTCCATCTTCCAAAAGTCCTTTAGCAGCTCTGAGCTACTGTAATCCCTGCCAGAGAAACAGACCGTTGCCCGGGCAACCTCAGTCCTGCCGCCATGGCAGCTGTAACTGTGGTGAGGAGATGCAGAGTGCCAGGGTGGACAGGTGTTGCTGGGGTCTTCAAGATCACTTTAGGCCTCTCGGCCTTGCCTCCAATGTCATTACACATGTGGAGCAGCACTAACAAGCTGCTCTCACACAAACCCTTGCAATATGTCGCTCCTCCATACTGCTGTCTGATCTGAGACTGCTGAGTTACACTAATGTTCTGTGTTGTACTCATGTCAAATCAGACGTGCACACGGTTGTCTTGCCAGTTCAGAGCAGGAGGTCTGTGCCACATGGCTGCATGTTTTATTTGTTTATTTATTTTTGTCAAACAGCCATACTGTAAGTATGAAAAATGACTTGCATTCAGTGAAACACAGCAACCTGCTGCAGGGCAGACTAATTTGACACTGCACAAAAAGTCAAACAAGCTCTCATTACCTTTTATCCGCACAGAACATGGAGGACACTGCTGAAATTGGTCCTACAAAATTGGAAAGGGATGTATAATATGTGTGCTTGTGGAAATCAGCAGCTGAGAGAGTGTCCATTTACTAGCAAGAGTGTGTGCAGACCATGAAGGAAAGATAGTTCTGTTACTGAGTCAGTGTGGCGAGGCGCAAAATGTCTATTTCAGTTCTTGCTTTAAGTAGGGTGAGTCACCAGGCTTTTGGAGCACTAGAGGCATACGTGTGTGTGTGTGCTTGTGCTTGTGCGTGCGTGCATCCATTTGTATGTGATACCGCTGATTTTTCTCTCCCTTTCAGTTTTCTCACTCTCCCTCTATCTCCATCACACACACACACACACACGTGCTTGTCCGGAGGGTGCAGGTCTGTGACAGGTTAGGCGTTTTGGTTATGGGCCATCCCCTCTCTGTCTTTTCCTCAGCTCCTAACAGAGAGCTGGCCCTCATGTGGGGGACAGACAGTGACTTCAATCTGTTTGGTAAATACAGAGATAAGTAAGGCCCACCCATTGCCACAGCAGAAAATAGCCCAGGCCAGTGTGTGCAAAGATAGCAGAGGATATACCTTCCAAAGAGGGGACTATGAATATAAATTAGCTATTTTAAGATATTAGAGGTTGTGAAAGAAGTCAGCGTGACATACAGACAACGAGAGAAAGAAAAATGGAGAGAGAAAGGGAGAAAAGCAAATGAGAGGTGGAAACCGCCTCCTGCTGTCAGTAAAATGTCAATGGAACCCTGGGGATGCATTGATTAACCTCTATACTCCTAATCTGAAGGCACCTCCTCGACTGAAGGCAAAACACTGACTGGTGGTACACAGATGGACCAGGAGGCCAGCTTTGCATAAACATGTTACACAGTATTACTTGACAACTCAGATTGTAATTGAAAGACTTGCGACAGTGACAGATGCCTCTTTTCCTATACCTGTGCACTGCTAGCAGCCATGTCCATAGGCAATATGTTCATATTGTGTGGTGATCTAAGGAAAGCTAAGGGGTATTTCTTCAAATTTGACACTCAACAAATCAGTTTTATCTGAAAAAAGACCTACAATGGTATGATTTTGGTAGCACAAAATGTTGTGGTTAGCTTGGCTGATCAGCCAGTCAAGTATGGCTCTTGGCATTTCCAGTGAGAGCCATCTTGCCGTGTTCAATTTGAAACAACCCAGTCTAAATTTATGCATGACACATACAGTGCAGTGTATGAAAGTGTACTAATGGAAGTATCTGTAATGAGAATGTCAAGGACTAACTAATTAGATTTTTGTGGTCAAGGTCACCTCACAAAATCATTTTTGGGCATAATTCGCACACTGCTTGCAACAAAATTGCACACAAACGTCTAATAAGACAAAACAAAGGAGATATTCACTTTAATAGGTCAAACACTGAGTTTGCCTTTCACGGTTCACATCACAGTGTGAGAGTATAGTTAAAATTTAACAAAAAAGATGAGAGAAATCGCTCCTCACACAAATGTGCACATAAGTATGTACATAAGCAATTATGCTGCTATTCTTTTATTAAGATTTATTTAAACTGTTAAGATTTACCTTTTTTTATTCTATTCTATTTTATTCTTAAAGAATGCAGGTATTGAAAACACATTTGACTGTACAATTGTACTATGTATAACTGTGCATGTGACAAATAA
Organism: Ambassis agassizii; assembly: GCA_036025115.1. Taxonomy (NCBI): domain Eukaryota; kingdom Metazoa; phylum Chordata; class Actinopteri; family Ambassidae; genus Ambassis; species Ambassis agassizii. The sequence goes on along the minus strand of JAVQJX010117582.1, from coordinate 6,093 downwards.
ACCTCTTTGAATCTTTTAATCTTGTAATTAACAAATCCAGAGATGTTGTGAGTACCCCAGAGCAGGCTGGATTGTCTGCCTCTGTCTTTGCCTCCTGCTCTGCCTCCTCCCCCTTGTCTCCTTGATTGTGCTTTTCCTCAGGTCTCCCTGATTAAGCTGCCACCTGGCGTGGGGTGTGGCTTGCTGAGTTTAAAAGCCAGGCCTTCAGTGCCGGTCCCTGGCTTCCCTTGCTGCTCTTGCTGCTCTGCTCTGCTGCTGTCTCCCGTGGCTCTCCGGCAGCTATGTTTCTGTTGTTTGGGCACTCACTTTAGCTTTCACATACAACACATTCACACATCCAAGCTGTCACTACTGACTTTACAGATTACCCATATAGGACTCACATCCCAGTTTGATTATAAGTTTTGTTTTAATAAATAACATTTTAAGTGGCATCCCTCCAGCCTGTCTTTTTTTTTGTCAGGTCCAGGTCTGACAATGTAAAAAGTACCAGCCAGAGACCTATACTCGAGTAAAAGCACAGATCCTCTACCAAAAGATTACTCGAGTAGAAGTCTTCTTTAAGCACCATACTCAAGTAGAAGTATTAAAGTATTCAGTATTTATTGTACTTAAGAGTTGAAAGTAGCCTGCAGTCTTTAAAATGTATTGAAAGTAAAAGTATGAAGTTTTAATATGTAACGAGTAATGGTGCTGCTCACTCTCTATACTTAATAAAGAAAACAGTCCAAACTTGTGTCCGTAGAGTTCAGGGGGTCTGCTTATCTGTCTGCTTGTATAATGACTCAGTGTGTTTCATCGTAACAATGTGAGACCATTGGTCCTTTTGGTAGCCTATTCATAATCCATTTATTAATTTATGCACATCCTTTAATACTGTGGTAAAAATACACAGTAACTCTCCCTCTTCTTCCTTGTTCTCCCTCCTATTGCTGCTTTCTCCCCGAATAAGAACACAGATAGTTTTAATTAGTTAGATATTAGTTATAATAGCATGCAATTATGTAAAAGAATTTACAAAATAAATCAAGATGTTTCATTGAGCATAACCTTGTTTATTTATAAATTACACATATACTATACAGCATTATACTCTACTAATTATCAAGCGGGTAAAAAATGTATGAAATATCTATTGTAAATAAAGTTTTTTTTTAGCTTGCGTTTTTTTCCCGGAAGTACCGCCCTCCGTTCCAGGTACGCCGTTACGTCACTCGCTGCTCCTGGCAGGACGTTCTAATCCAACGTCGAGTTGAGGGAGTCGTTAGGATGTAAACATAGTACCAGACAGATGAGAGAAACGCAAAAATGGTCTTCGAAAGCGTGGTGGTTGATGTCCTTAACCGCTTTTTAGGGGACTACGTTGTCAACCTTGACAGCTCGCAACTCAAGCTTGGCATATGGGGAGGTAACTGAACTTGTGTTTGTTATTTAAATTGACCAACTCGCTAGCTAGCCAGCTACATGCTGATGGCCGTTAGCCACCAGAAGGCGTGTGAGACAGAGAGGCTCCCTCAGCTGTCAGCGTCAGTTTGTATGGCTTTCTGTCTTGTTCAGTTGTTCACTATGAACGAGACAGTGCAGCCAAATGTTTTCAAGACAGACAAATACATGTGGTTGATATTTGCTCGCAGTCACATTTCCTATGTTGCTATAGCAAGTCTGTTTGATCAGTGCGTTCATGGAGTTTCACAGAAGCGAGCTGTTTGAGGTCCCGCCCTTTTATGTAGATAATTTATGAGTCCTAATGTGTTTCACAGTGTCCTTTTCTATTTCCTTAATGTGCGCAGTACTCTTTACTTTCTATGTCTCTGCTTAACCTATTCTGATTTATTAAAGAATAGTAGGCTACATCATGAATTCCTTATCAAACCTGCACATCCACAGCTATATATCTGCTGCAGTGTGATAATTAAATATTTGAAATGCTGTACGATATATGTTATATAGTGTTAAAATATCGCCACTGCCACTGACTCATAGTTTAGCTCTTTTTTGTAAATGATATCAAACAAGTGTCATGAATGGTTTGCACATTACACATACTCTGTGTATATTGTATCACCAGTATACAAAGGTCAGTGACCTCCTATGTAGATGACCCTTTGTTTTGTGTGCAGATTGAACCTACCATTGTAGCAATCAATGAATCTTTGTACTTGTTATTATAGGTGATGCTGTTCTTAAAAATCTTGAAATAAAGGAAAATGCCTTGGTAAGTTGTGATTAAGTATCTTCTGATATTACATTTTTATTCATGATAGATTTGTGTTAAAATGCTTATTTCATTTCCTTTTTGTTGCAGAGTCAGCTGGACATTCCATTTAAAGTGCGAGCTGGTCACATAGGTACATACAAATGTTTATTACATGTGACATTGTTTTATACATTTGGTGCAAGAAGTTATTTTTTACTTACTGTTTTTTTGTAGGCCGTTTGCAGCTAAAGATTCCATGGAAGAATCTCTACACCCAATCAGTGGAGGCCACACTGGATGGTGTTTATCTTCTCATAGTTCCCACAGCAAGTAAGCATATTTTCAGTATGTCTGTCTGCTTAAGAAATTGGCACCCACTCTGTGTCACTGAGTTTTTACTTGACACAGAGGCTGAAGGCTTAACTAGGTAGCAGTTCATGATAAGATGATTACACTTGTTTTTTTTTTTATCTCTGTTAAATGTTTGAAAAAAATCTAACCTTGTATATTAATTAATTGTATCGCAATGAAAAGTCCTATCAAGTTTAGCATTTGATATAACACACTGTAGCACAGTAGAAAAATGAGGCCTCTGCATATTACATTGTTTTCAGAGGCATGTAGGTATTTAGTGTTTTTGCTTTCTTGGCGCCATTGTTTTCAGGTATAAAGTATGATGCAGAAAAGGAGGAGAAGCAACTACAGGAAGCTCGTCAAAGGGAGCTGCAACGGATAGAAGAGACAAAGCTGAAGGCCGCAGAGCAAGGTCAGAGTTTAGCATTGATTTTAAGAGGACTGTGTGTGTATGTCTGGCAAATATCCTGTGTGTAACTAAGTTTTTAACAGGTTTCAGAGACATTCTTAGCCAAAGTGTAAGAGTTACTACTTTTACTTTTTTGTTATCAGAGGAGTAACCGCAGCATTGTAAGTTCCTGTGCAGCCAGTGACACTTTTCTGGATTTCCTGTGGTTAGCACTTTTTGTTGCCACATTAATAACCACTATCTCTAAAATGGTTACATTTCTTACTATGCTATTAGATGATCATGATAAATAATTGTTTTGAGTCATGACAATCTTATAGTAATAATAATAAAGGTATACTTGAACAAAGCACAATAACAACGATTGAAGTATTTACAATAATGTTTAGTGTACAGTAGTGACAGCAAAGTAAGTGAATGATTTTGGACAGCGACTGTTTTGAGTCTGACATTGATACTTTTGTTTCAACAGAAGACCCAAAGCTAGAGAAGCAGGACACTTTTGTGGAAAAGCTTGTCACTCAAGTTATCAAGAACGTTCAGGTCAAGATCTCTAACATCCACATACGCTACGAAGATGTTGTGAGTATTCCAGTTACCTGTTACCTTGTCACTGTTTGTGTATACAAGTATTCTAGTCTAGTATATTCTAGTCAGATTTAAATGAACTCACTGATATGATAATAAAAGTAGTCCTATCCACAAATCAGCTTAGCTCTTGTTTGTCTTATTTTTTTCCCTCAGGTCACCAATCCAAACTGCCCTTTGTCGTTTGGAGTGTCTCTTAAAAACCTCAGCCTTCAGGTAATGCGTCACCTTTGTTGACTTACAGTATATACAGCATTTAGGCTATTATTAATTATGAATAAATGACTGCATAATTAATTTGAATAAATAATTGAATATAATTGGTTACTGATTTTACAGACAGCTGATAAGAACTGGAATCCCAGTATTTTGGATGAGAGTTCCAGGCTTTTCTTTAAGGTAAGAATTTCAGAAAATTGATTTGTCAGCGTGTGCTATACAGGTTATTTACATTTTAGAAGAAACTTTAGATGTACTCTGTTTTACACACACATGCTTTTGGTGTTAAATATACTTGAAATGTTTTCAGTTTTGACTAGTCAGTCTGGTTTTATGAAATGTTTTTGTCTGCTCTTCCTTGAAACATTGGGCCCTGTTCCAAACAGAACTTCACATTGTACTCTGTGAACTCTTTTCATTTGCTACCTTCACAGCTCTAATTGCTTTGTTTTGTGGTTTCTCTCTTCTCAGTTGGTTCGACTGGACAACTTATTTGCCTACTGGAATGTCAACTCTGTTCTGTTCTCCAATCACACTGCAGATGAGGCCTTGGTGAGTCACCATATTATTACTGTGTTGTAGCCTGTCTCCACCTGGCTTTAGCACTGTCTAGTTTTTTGCATTAAGGCTAGAAAGACAACCTCAAAACTTTAGGCACATGGTGCACAGACCTTATATCACTTCTTCAATAGCAAAACTGCTTCAAAATGAAGAAGCAAAATAAAATTGCTTGGGAATAGGACCATTGTTTAGAAACAGCAACAGGAATGTAGATGTCTGGAAATGCAGAAAGTATAGCCTAAAAAAGCAAGAAAATGTGAAAATCTTATGTTTCTGTGCTTTTCTAATAGCGATGTCTGCAGAGCAGCATGGAAATCAACCCCTCTCGCCCTGCCAGCCACGACTTCAGTGAGTCATCATTTACTCACACTTTTGTCTCGACCACCTTATAAACTAAAGTCCAGTGTCAGTAAACATGCGTGAAGTAGTAATTTTACAAATTGAAAGAGAAATGTTTGTTTTTTGTGGTGATTTTACACTGATACTGCAGTGCCAAAAAAGTGTGAATCACACAGCTTGAATCACCCCCACCAACACATTTAACAGATTTTTAGCACATGAACAGATTTTGTTTTTTAGGCACTAGCTAACATGTTTGTTTTTTTTAATTGACACAGAAGATTTTTTGGGCCATACAAACAAAGCCTTGTGTAACGAAAAACAGTAATGGAATTGCTATATAATCTATTTACCTGTTTCTGGTCCACAGTTTTTCGTCCCATCTCAGCCAATGCTAAACTACGAATGAATCCCAGGTCAGATGTGGATTTCTCCTCTCCTAAAGTTGACCTGATGGTCAATTTAAGAGAGGTGGCCATTGAACTTAACAGACCTCAGGTAGGTGTGTGCTGTTAGTGTGTGCTGTTGGTCCTCTTAAAACTCAATTCTCTGCGAGAGAAAAAGATGAAATAGAGATATGAGATGGAAAAAAATGAGATGAAGATGTAATTGCTGACTTCCTGTCTTTCTAGTACATTAGCATCTTGGAGCTGCTGGGCTCAGTGGATATGATGTCACGAAACCTGCCATACAGGAAGTACAGACCTGTGGTCCATATTCACAAGAATGCCCGCATATGGTCAGAAACCATGTCATTTGGCATTTTACCTCCTAATAATATGTGCACTTATTGCATTATTAATACAGATGGTAAGGTTAACTAAATGGTTTTATGTTCATGGATTTCAGGTGGAGGTACGTGATCACAAGCATCCTGGAGGTAGATGTGAAGCCACGGCTCCACATGTGGTCATGGCAGCACATACGACGGCATCGGCTTATGACAAAATGCTACAGAGATCTGTACAAGAGAAAAATCACCAGCAAGAAACCCAGCGAGGAGCTTCTAAAGCGGCTAGAGGTGGGACAAACCTGAACTGAAAGGGTGAAGGGTACTGGATTGTAGAGAGACACAGACCAGACTTTCAGTGAATTCAGTTAAAATGAGTTAGTTGCACATATTAATTTTTCTGTTCAGTCATACACTTCTTTACTACAGTGGGCTTATAGTTAATTGGAAATGTATTGTATTGTATCATCTTTGGTCCGTAATTTATTATCTATGTTTACACCCTACAGTCCAGTAAGGATTCACTGAAGTGCATTGCTGTTATATTTCACACCAGACTTGAATGGTTTCTGATAGTTCTCTCTCTCTGCTCTCTGTTCTGCAGGCATCATGTTTCTCTGATGTTATTGATAGGGGAAGACACTAATCAATTTGCGTTGTTTTCATTCTTAGGAGACTGAGAAGGCTTTAGATATT